>VXBU01014139.1:226674-284744 GCA_013400315.1 Bombycilla garrulus
AAGTTTCAAATAACACTAAGCTTTGCATGCTGCATATACTGAGTTTTTCATAAGCATTTCATTGTCTTTTCAAATAAGCAGAGAAGTATTACAAAGGCAAAATAAAAAAGACACATCTGCAAGAGTGGCGAACACTGAGACAACACAGCTGCAATTACATGTATTTACCACCCAGGAATAAGGATCAAGTAATATAACACCACCTTATTTGTAAAGTTTATGCAGTGTATCAATATTTTAGGGATTTTGCTTGGTGGGGATTTTGTTGTAGGGTTTTTTGTTTGTTTTGGCTGGTTGGGTTTTTGAGGGGTGGGAGGTCAGGGAGCTCTCCCCAGGAACTCTGATGATGATGCATTTTGAGCTGGTTTTCTCTCCAAAAAGACACTCCTTTCTTAAAGATGACATTCCATAATAAATCTTATTTCCCTTGGCTCAATAAAATGATTCTTCCCCAAAGCTACAAAGGAAGCTCTAGATTTGACTACCAGATTTTGCCTATTATTTAGCAAGAAAATTCATGAATAGCTAATAAGCAAAGAATATCAAGACAACAAGCATAACATCGTTACAGATGACATTCAACTTAAGGTCCAGGTCATTATTATATATGCAGACACGTTTTTAAGGAAGGAAAATGCAGTTTTGTACAAAAGAGTCTACAGCAACTGTATTAACTGGGCTTATAACACATTGCATGACAGACATGCAAAAAATTGCCATTTTTACAGCATATGATCCCACCATTTCCAAAGCAGTTGTGAAATCATAAATTGATGAAATAGGAAAGGAATTTCATTATCATCTAGAAAGTATCCCCTGAGAGCACCCTCCCCACAGAACAAATACTCCTTGCTCTGTATGGTAACAACAATTTGCTTACTGTAGCTACTTCAGTACAGACCAGGAACAAGATCACTAAAACTTCTGTACCTTGGCACCACATTTCCCATTGTTACATAAAGTAGCAGGCTTACATTATTCCAACTAAAATTCCACTATTCCAGAAAACTCACCAGCATAAAAAATATTATTGACTGTTAAAGGATCCAAAGTGCTGAAGCCATGAAGAGTAAACTCCTGTTTTAACAATCCACTTTTAATTTCCCATTAGAGAATCCCTAAGGTCCACAGTTAGCATTCATAATTTAATTTATTACAGAGCACATACAGTGAGAAAGCTCTACTTTAAAACCAGAGAGGGGCTGGCTTATACAGCACCTGCATCTGGTAAAACTAGGACATCAAGACAATTTAATACCCAACTAATTGATATTCTATGGATTCTTGAATCTGTATCAAAGGATATTTGGAATAAACCAATGCAGGGGTAAAGCATGAAATTTAAGTATCTGAGGAATTCAAAACAACCACTCTGTCTGCAAGACTGCAAGAAACGTTTTCTTTTCCAATGACACATGGAGTGGGTATTCACTAAGGAAGGGCATATACCAGAGTGGACTAGTAGGAAGACACCAACTGAGTGGGCAGCTTGCTGAGGACTCTTACATGCTCCTCTGCTGAAGGTGGCAATCACAGGAATTTTACCAACTCCAAGAAACAAGACAAGGAACTCCACTACTTAACAGACAGGAAAAGTAAAATCCTGCAGCCATTTGAAGATCCATCTGGCACTTAAGAAGAACAAACATTTAACATGATCTGAGGGTAATACAGTGGAGATGTAACAGAATTAAATATGGGAAAATTTTTTTAAAAGTACCTGGGGAAACCATCTAAGCAGCTGTGATCTGAACAATTTGTTGTCAAAGACAAATTGGAAAACATGTGACATGGGGCACTTTACAACAGACGAGACAATTCTAGAAAACGCTCAAAAATGTAAGCATAAATCTGACTAAGAGCAGCCCTCTAAAAAATGCACCTCTATTATTCCCCTAAATTTCAGTATGTTTATCACTAGAATCCTTTCAGTATCAGTATCCCTTTATGAAACTAAACAGATTAATAAATGAATAAGTTTGAACTAAATTCAGAGTGATGAGACATCAAAATTTACACTCCTAAAGGGGGAGAAACATTTTCTCTGATGGAGGAAACTGACCCATGAACCCATAAACCAAGCACTTTGCAACAGCAGCGAGTCCCGTGAAACAAACTAATGAAGTGAACTTCTCAAGGTGCATTTATAACAAATGAGTGATCTTGAAAATTGGATTGTTAACTGACAGAATTTAATTACAACTCATATTTATTCTGGATACATAGGAACTATTATTATTAATAAAGGAAATGTTTCAATTAGCTTTTCTTATACTGGAGCTATCTTTCAAGTCACCTTACCATGCCCTTTCCAATATCTAGTGAGAACCTTCCAATTTCAAGACACATGTCTATTATTTTTTAATTAATTCCTTCAGTCTAATTCATGTGTTTCCAATTAAAGTGTACATTTGCCTCATTTTCTGTCCATAAGAGTCACATTTATGGTTCAAGCATTCCCAAATGTTTGACTATGCCATAAATTGACAGGATTTTCACAAGGGTACAAAAGGGCCCCACAGTAGATTAAACCTTGCTTAGTAGTAAGCCACTCATCAGTTCCCCCTCCCTTATCTTCAGTTAGGGCACTTTAATAACTACCAGTACTGAAACTTTTAAAACATCTCCCAGAATCACTCATTTATCAGATTATTTTCCTTCGAACAGCCCAGAGGCTGTTCTGGAAGAAAAGGGAGAGCAGGCACTCTCATTTCCTGGCCTCAGTTCCCCAGAGCCAACCAAACATTTTGAAATGCGTGTAAGGAAGATTTAATATTTTTCCAGTATTTAGGTTTTACCACCAAAGCAATGAATGGTGATGTGTAAGGGGTAATCTTCCCACTCTTTTCAGCCTTACTGCAACCTGATGCTTCTTCTTGTAATAAACATCTGCCTTTCATATGAAGTAGCTACAGAAAAGTGTGGAGAGGAAACTCCCAGTCTGACAACCCTCAGTTGTTGAGGCAAGAACTTTGCAGTGATTGGAGTTCATATGAGCAATCTGTGACTTCAGTAATCTACAATAATATGAAGAAAACTGAAGTAATATTTTAATCATACAAGTGAGAACACTCCCTGAAATCTCATCTGACACCCTTCTGCCTTAACCTCAAGCTCCAGAGCTTATTAACTATGCAAGGAGTCCAGAAGCATAAGGGAGTAGCTGTAGTCTCCCACTTACCATCTCCTCCATTACATTCTATAATCACAGAGAAATGCTAGAGAGTAGTGTTCAACCTGCCAGCAACAACAACAAAAAAAACCCAACCAACAAACAAAGAAAAAAAGCACAAGAGCTCAAGGACAAAGAAAAGCAAAGCTGTTTTAGGTTTATAATAAATCCCAAAGCTCAAACATTGAGAACTCTCCCTACTTTCCACAAACCACCACATTACATTAAATTTTGACTATGGAACACCATGGCTCAGAAACCAACTCATACTTAAGCATACCATGCTTATTTTCAGTTAAGTTTAAATATATATATTTCTTTCCCAGTCCTTTAGGAACAAAAATACCAGACACAGAGATTGAATGCCTACGTAAAATAAACATTGTTTAGGCCTCTCTGTGAGCAACAAAACATAACGAAGCCTTGAATTAATAGAAGTTTCTTTATTTCTTATTAAACTGTCTTTTAGAGGAAGGCATTAGAAGTGTTGAATATAAGTCGAAGACAACATCCATTTTCATTATCAGCCATTGGTCCTAAAGAAAAAAGCTGGAACACATCTCAACATTTGAAACTGGTACAAAATGGCTGCAAAAAAAAGTCATTTATTGAGCTAACATCTGAAGTTCATGGACTTCTAAGTGGGGTTTTTTTGTTGTTTTTTTTTTTCCCTTACAAACGCTGACTATTTTGACATTGATGCTTCTTTTAATGCAAAGAAACCAGAGAAGTGTAGAAAAGGAAAAGGAATGGGAAAACTGCTCTCCTCAGAATGCTGCATACCTGTCCACCCAGTGGAAAACACAGATAAATACACTTCTCCTCAATTCACCTTATTTTTATATAACAAAGACATGAGAACTTAAAGCATCTCTTATGAAGATGAAGTGATCTTTCTGCCTGTCAGTGTTGGAGGATCATTGCTGAAATTGCCTAAAACACCCACTCTTGTCTATGTCTGTATCTCCAGATTAAGACAAAGTGCAATAAAAAAGAGGTGTAAGAAGAAAACAATCCTGTTGCTTCTCATATCTATGATTTGTCATTTGATGTGATCTGACTTCCTGTGCTATCACTCCCAAGTTACTGCAGATATGGAAAAGTAGCCTTTCACCAGTGGTGTTTTCAGAGCTCTGGCTTGCAAATGGTTGTTATTTGGCACAATAGGCGTGGAATCCCTTAAAGGGGAGTCTTCAGTAGCAAAGCATAAAGCTGCAAATCAGAGCAGTGCTGTGCTGACCTTGAACAACGCATTAACTAAATGCTGGTAATGCTGGGATCCTGCACATAAAACCAGGCTTCTGTAGACAGTCCTCAGTGTATGAAGTCTTGTTTCTCAGCATCACAGTCATGGAATTAGGACTCCTACTCATGAAAACATCCCAGACTTTTTGCTTTTCAACTGGAGCCTTGGAGAAGTACAAGTTTCACAGGTTCTTCTATTAATGACAATCAAAACAAAGCTAAAAGTGCTTTGAGCGTTCAGCTTGGATGGGGGGGGATAGGAGCAATTTCTACTATGCTGTGAAAGAACAACAGGAAAAATCATCATAAAATGCTTACTAAACAGAAAGGAAAATAAGGATCAAAAATGTTATTCTCACACATTCTGTTAGTTTGCTACACTTTCTGAAGTGTAATGGGCATGAAAAGGAAGGAACTAAAATATGCCTTCAAGAAGCATTTTAAAGCACTCTTGTTATGCCTAAACAGAGCCAGAAATAACAATTCTACAGCCTCTTTGGGAGCTCACATGCCTGATTGATAGATTGAACCCATCCCTGAACAGCTTATTAAAAAAAAATATCTTTGAAATAATCTGTTTCTTGGCATTAATACCCTACAAGATAAACAGTTAACAGCAACCCTTCTCCTCCAGTTACGGTGGCTAATTGTGTTTCAAGTACAAGTAATTACAGACATTACTTTGGAAACTAACTGAGGACTGGCACATGAAATTCAGACCAAACAGCTAAATAGGAATAAACTAAGAGATTAATTAAATTTTCAGAATGAGCCAAATGATTGCTAGATGCTATAAGCTGTTTCATGCATACTGTTCTGATTACCTGCTTAAAGCAGCAACATCCACAGAGCCTATTCCTACAGCCCAGCAAAAATGGCAAAATGCAACTGATCCCAGCAGCAACAGGAGTCGAGAAAAAAGAAGGGGATCAAGCAGCCTAAACCTCCCCCATCATACCCAAAGAGCTACAGGAGCAGGAAATTATATATGCAATTCAATTATCTTTTTTAAAAGTTCTCCTAGCTCTTCAGCAGCAGTGATATTCCCCACGATGAAGGTTCCAACCGTGTGACAGAGCACACTAAACTGTAATAGCTACCACCAGAGGGAGGTGTTCTATTAGGCTGCATTTTCCAAAACCTTCCTACCCTGCACGTTGATTTCTATTCTAATCATCTTCAGCAGAAAAAAAGCCTCTTTATTTCTCTAACGATACTTTAAAGAGTCTCTTTTTATGTACATCAATTTTAGATTAATTACTGCTATGTCAAATTTGAGTATTTAACAGAAGCAACTTGGTAACTAAATCCATCCTTTCCATCTCAATCAACAAACCCTTGCCCTTGATAATCTTTTTGACACATAAAACAAAGACTGCAGAAATGCTCATCCCCCATATTACTGGGGACCATTACAGAATTTTTTCGAAAACAGAGAAACTACTTCTACTTTCTTCAGTGAAGAGGGAGGGAAAAAAAATCAAGAAAAAGGAGGAGGAAAAAAAAAGAAGAAAAAAAAAGAAATGTGAAGTAGCATCACCTTGCTGTGCAGCGCATTACCAAACTTGAAAGATAAATTTTAAATTAAATAGGAGGAAAAGAGATATAGTTGCAGAAGCAAGACTGATGTAATTTCATCTTTGGTAAATACTGCCATATAAATCTGTGGGAACAACCAGTAATGTAGTTTTCTAACAAAGGCACGGTACCAACAATGTTGAACTGCAAGAATTTAATTCTGGTAGAAGTTTGAGAGGACTGAGGCAGACACCTCTGTAAAAACAAAAAACATTCAGAGTGTCTACACAAGCAAAAAAACTACTACAGTATACAGTGCCTAAATGGCTCTCTTGAAATGCCCACTTCTACCGACTGCAGTGAGCAACTCAGCAATGCATGGGAAAAAAAAATTATCTCACAACCCGGCCATCTTGCTTTACAACAATTAATTTTATTACTTAGGCTTCTCTGCCTAAGTAATAAAAACAAACCCCCTGTTTGGGGAAAAAAAAGACAAGAGTTGTATGTTTCCAACAGAGTTGAACAGGTAATACATGCAACACTCAAACCTGCAAACAGAAATGCAGATGAAAAACAGAGAACAAGGATTTCCTGTATCACTTCAAATACAGGGTACACCAAACACCAGTCTTCAGGAGAAGAAATCTATGATCTATCACACTGACTATTTCTAATTAAAGTCTGTAAGTTCTTCAGTATATGGACACTAGATGGTAACTTTTATCAGGACAATCTCCAGTGTTAAATCTGATCTTGCTGGAGAAACAGAAATATATCTAAGAAAAAAAGGGGAGCAAAGTTCTACCCATTAAAAGGATTTTGCTAGGAAACAGTGACAGTAAATCTAACCTGTAATGCTCTGTGACTGATGTTCTAGTGTTTATCCTCATCTAAAATGCTGTAAGGTAACATTTCAATCCTAATTGTCTGTACATTAAAGTATCTGAGACAAACTACTTCAGAAGTTACTGTTCTGAAGTACAGATTTTATTCTCATAATCATTTACTAGGACCATAGAGACATATATAACACCAGAAACATTTTAATGCCTATGTATAAAATAAACTTCAAGAAAAACTATATATATTTAAGCACAAGTAAAAATGAAAGAAAAATATTTTTTTTTCCTATATGGGACAGAAGCAATGGAGCCATTAATTTCACTCATGGGCTTGGGTTATCTCTAGAAACACTGGTTACAAACAAACAAAAAAAAAGAGGATCTTTTGCATGTTTATTCAAATAAAAAATTGGCTGCATTAGATATTCTGGAAGACAACATCAGGAAACATCTGTCTTTCTATTAGCTGTCCAAGGTTTCTGTAAACATTAGTACATTAAGATTCACAGCAAATAACAGTGGCAGCTTAACTGAAAGCAGAAGTAAAATGAAAGGATTTCAGGTAATTAAATCAATCCACTGCCCAATATTTGAATTTTTCTTTTCCTGTAACTAAATTCCAAGTTGCTGCATGTTTTCTCCAAGATTTTTAATTGAGAAATTAATTTGTCGACCTGCATGCTAACTACACTGATATTCCATAGGAACTCAAAGTCTGACTCTTAAATCTTGTTTCATAAAGGCAAATAATCTGCAAATCTCCTACACTCGACTTCACAGACTCAAAAGTGTTGCTGGTTATGCTCTATCTTCTTCCTGCCAAATTCAGCAATGACTAAGAACACATTAGCATTATAAACTCCCAGATATGAAACCTATATATTCAATTCCATCAACATATTCCCATGCTAATTAATCTGTGACCTCTACAACACACTCTGGGACTCCAATCTATAATCTCCTCCAGTTTCCAGTTCAGAACATAACTCAATCTTGACTGCAACACTGGTCTGGCTTCCTGCTTCCTTCATTTCCAAGTTCCCCAGGCTATACTAGAATGTGTCAGCTGCATCTGAGATAAACAGTATGATTACAGAAGCTGAACTTTCAATTACAAGATTTCAAGACCTCATATTTAATTTAAGCAAGAATAGTCATTTTTATGTTTTGCAGACATTTCCAGTAACAGCTGCGCTACTTCTGCTTTGCCTGGTCTGTCCCAAGTTGAATTCTGCTCTATTAAATTACCAAAAAACTGAGTTCTGGCTGTGATGCTACTTAATTTAGCAGATTCCAATTTGCACATTTAAATTTTTTTTTTTAAAAAAAGACAAATAAATTAGTAGCCCAGAAGGAACCATGGTGGCAGAGGTGACAGATGAAATCCAAGTTTCTGCAGTATGTTCAACTGCATTATTTCAAGCTGCTTTACATTGAACTGCACACCATTCAGAGTGCAAAATGTCCCATGCTATATAACTGAAGGTTAAGTTTGTGTCACTGTCAAGTGATCTTCTCAGCATTATCAAGTACACTTTCAGTACTGTTAGCTATATTTTCATAATCATTTTCTAAGGGTATCCAACTGTCTTTAGAGATAGGGAAAAGCTATGTATAAGGAAAATTAAGCTACTAGCCCAATTTCATGCTGGAGATGCATGACAAAGTCAGGAAGCCAACATTTATTTCAAATTTAGGAAAGGTTTCTTTGTTGAGTATTTTTGGAAATTTTGAGAACAGTTTGCCCTATTTGCTTAGTCTGGCACCTTGGTCAAAACTGATGAGAGGGTGCTGACAAGTCATGCTTTGGCTGGCTCAACACAAACATTATTTTATTCAAATTAATGAATTATTTAGGAATTGCTCACTTGTGCACATGAAACAGTCCGAAAAGAGCAAGCAATGTTGTAGTGAAAAATGGAGCTGAGAAAAGAACAGAAAAGAAATAATACAGTTCCTAACTGTACACTGTGTGAAGAACTCAATGTCACAGATCAATCAATATGAAAATTCTGAAAATAGCCATTTTGCTTGCAAATTGTAATGCTTGCCACTTCTATCTTGCTTAATTATCTTAAACCTTCTAGACAAACAAACCTGTTCTTAAAAATTATTTTTGGAAAGGCGATCACTCAGCCCTTTTGAAAAGAAACAGCACTTGTAATATCTTCATAAATATTACACAATACTTAAGTAGCTTCTTATTTTGCTAACAGCAAAGTGACTAGCATAACTTTAAATGAAGTAATGCCACAGCTGACATGAAGAGCTTTTCAGTCCCTGACTTCTGCTCTCCTTTTCCAGAGAACCTTGAAGAAACTCATTATAATGTATGGAAAAATTACCACTGTCTGATTCTCAAGCTACTTTCTCTTATTCTTGTTTTATCAAACATGAAATCTCTTTCCTTCTCCATACTCCCTCAAAAAAGTAGTTTTAGAAATGTGAATCTTATGCTCTCAGGTCAATTTAAAGATGATTTACACAGTCAGTATTTCCCATCAAACCTGCTTTACAAGAAAACTACACAGTCATATTGATTTGAAATGCCAGGAGAAAAACTGCATCAGTCTGAAAATATGCAGCAGTCCCTAATGTTGAAGACATAGCACTCACCTTAACTATTTTCAGACTAGTTTTCACATCAAAATTAGGTAGCAGAAAAGTAATGACTTTTAAAAACTATTACAGTCACAAAGACAGCTAGGACCAGGGTTGTCTGTCAAATTATTGCAGTGCTGGATTCTCAAGCTTTCTGTCTTATTCACGCGAAAGACCAAGGCATACATTGGCCAGTGGAGAGTGGTAATTGTACATGCCCAGATATGGCACTGCCATCAGCTTCTAAATTCAAGACTTGTGTTTTTGATTTTCTGCATTAGCTGCCTTCTAGGTTTCTTTCAGTGCTGTAAAAAGTATTTTTATCTTAGTGATACACATCTTCTTTGTAACACTTATTTTTAGGGAGCAGTATCAGATGTTACACTGATGGACACTTCATGCATTTTCTTTCCCCTCCTTTTTGACAATATCCCCAATCAAATGATATCTTAAAGACATTATACAAAAGGGAAGTTAAGACTAGTAAGGTTGTATTTGCATTGTCTTCTCATGTGAGCATAATTCTACTTTTTCTTTAGGTCATTCTCTTACTTCTGTTATCAAGCACAAAGGAAAAAAAAAACATGGCTAGAAGCAAGTTAGAGGAACTTTATTCTTAACCTGCTGAGAGAGCAAAACATGCTAACACCAAGCAAAAGCAAAGCAGTCCCAATGCAGCTGAATCCTGTCAAAGCAGAGCATGCCAGAAGTATCACATTTAAGAAGATCTGAAAGCTCAGTAAAGATACAGAGCTATCTTTCTCCAATTCTAGTTTTCATAGTTTCTTTAGGGAAACAAATCTTGGCCTGCTACCCTGATGCTGAGAAAGGAGAGCTCCCATTCTCTTCTTTAACTGTTCAGTAATAGCAGAATGAAAAACTTTCATCAAATCTCATGTGGTGAAGAACAGAAAGCTGTAGCTTTCCACCTGGATACCTGACTAGTACTAAAATATCTTCAAAGACATCTGCTTTTAAAACCAGAGGTTGGTAGCACAGCCTCTCTATGTTAATACAAAATTGTTGTCGAATTGAAGTTCAAATTAAAGTGATCCAGAAGTGCCAAGCTAAAACTACCCTGCAGACTTTTGTATTGCTTATGAAGATTTACCATTTTTCACAAGAAGAGGAGACAAACTCTCTATAGTGTGTTATAGTGTATTATGTCACAGACCTATCACTGATGCCTAGAAGTTCCTTGGGACCTAATGCTTGCTCAGTTTTTCAGAAGGAGTCAGATGTGGTACGTCCACAACTACGAATTTCTGAAAGTTTTAAGCAAGAGGTTACATTACTTGTTTAGGCAAAACCCAACATCTAGTCTGTATTCAGCTGCCAACAATGTATTTCTGGAAATACTATCTAAGCTAAAGAACTAGAACTTGCATCAGAAAAGTAAAGAACACTAGAATATATATGTATCCAATTAAGAACACTGCTGTTTCTTGCAAATGTTCAGAGTACATAACAACAACCTATGAGGTTTGTTTAAAAAAAAAAAAACAGACTGATAAATAATTGAATTATGAAGTTATTAAAAACCTGTAAATGAAAAAAAAAAAAAAAAAAGCAGCCAAGATGATAACAACACACAACTTCACATATTTTATCCAACTGAACCATAAATGCAACCAAAATATATTTATCTGAGAGTCTATTCAGCAACTAAATGTAATAAGAGAAAAGGGAATGAACAGAAAACACTTAACTATACCATGAGAGAAAAGATCCTCTTTGGGTATCATGAACCTGAAAGCAATTTTACCAGAAAGTAAAATAAAAAAAGAGATATTGCAGTAACAGCATGCAATTTACATATCACTTTTTTCTTTAAAAAAATTTCCATCTTTAGGAAAGCACTTACTAGTCCTAGGTTAATCAAGATTCAAAATTATTAGAGGAATATATATATGTATATACACCAAGCACTAATTTATNCTCTTTTCAAATGCAAATAGTGTGTGAGAGCACAACTATTTAATTCACCCATTTAATCCTCTTAATACTTTAAATATGCCAGAATTTGGTCACAATGAAGAAAGCTTTTCTCTTGTGGCACAGTATTACCTTTATCTACTGAATTTTAGTATCTATTTTTCATGCTCATTCACACTAATTAGGGCTTTACTGAGCAAGAAGGTAACAATTACTGTGTTCTCTAGCCAGCATAACATTGCTTCTTCTAATCAACATGTTGTAAAAAGACAAGACAAAGAAAACCACCAAAAAATCCTGAAAACCAAAAAACATCACGTTATTTTAATCCAGTACCATGACAGGCAGTTATTATCAGAGACTCTGATACACAGTATACTGTCAAACCACATTCTTAGTAAATACATGAGCTAGAATTACAAGAGATGCTGCTCTGCCCTTTTTAAAATACAAATCCATACTTAAATGCAAAACTTGAATTTTCTCAGAAGTAAAGAGTAAAGAAGAAGTGCAAGAGAGACAATTTGCATTAGGCTTCAGAAACTTCTACTTTAATAATTTTTGCTCATTTCATGACATCTTACTTTTTACTGATTAAGAAGCCCTCCCTTTCAGTATCTATTATAGGTTGCACAGTCTCCGCTAACAGCAGTCTTTTATATAAATATTGCAAAGGCTGACAGCTGTGAAAAATTTTCTTCTTCAAAACTTCATATTGATTTTCTGTGACTTCACCTATTATTATATAAATTCAGTTAGTAACAGAATTCCACCAGGATTTTAATCCTTTGTATGTTCACTGATATTTTATATATTGGATTTGAAGGATTTTTAGAATATATACTTTCAGAGTGTTTTATATACAAAAAGTATTTTTTATGAGATTGTGTAGCAAAGAACCCTGCAACGGAACTTTAGGATGTTGAGGAAAACAAAGCCTCCAAAGTGCATTTAATTCCTGTTCTCTTTATTGCACCAGACTCAAAAGAATGAAGTAACTCCCCAGTTGCCATTCACTGTTTCATGACTTAGACAATTCACCTGCAGGCTTCTGGAATTTGAGAGCAATGTAACTCTTCAGAACATCTTTTGACATTTACATTTAACACAGCCATAACATGTTCAGCATCTGCTGAACTCAGCACCTGCTGAGTTATTTTCTGATGAAAAAGGAGAAAAGGGGAAGGAAAGAAGTTTGGAAAACACGCAACAATTTTGATTCTACTGATAAAATTCTTCATGCAAATAAGTTACTGAACGTGTCTGACATCTGATGTCAATACTTTAAGATCTGACCACCAATTTTCAAGTTATAAGCAGTAAATAAATGGATCTGTGTCAAACATCAGTTAAACATTCATCAGATTTCAGTTACAAGTATCTAAGCAAAGAAAGGCTTAACCTGAATTAGTACCTTTTCGATATGGAACAAATCCTTGTCCTTGTGAAGTAGCTTGCTTCCTAGTGCTGGAGTCTCAAAGATCTTTGATTAACATACTTGTGATTTTATGGTTTGCTATTTCTATGTTAAGTATTAAAGACTAAATTTCTCTTGCTCAAATCTTTCAGAGTTCAAAATTTCCTTCAAGCCCCAGTGAAATTCTGAACTTATAATGTAATCACCATATAGCCCCAAATATATATCAGGCCTCAGTTTACAGGGTCAGAGGTAAAAGTCTGGAATAAAGGAAAACATTAAAACTAATTTTTTCCTGCTTGTTGAGATGATTTATTATCTATTGCAAGGATCACTATTTTTGTTTACACAATACTCTGACCTGAATTTTCATCCCAGGTACTTAAATGCTATTGATTCCTCATAAATACACATTTGAAAATTCAGACATCGTAGAAAAGTTAAATAGTTTTCGTTAGGGTAGTAAAGTTGTTTGTGGGAAAGTCCAAAACTTATCCCACATCTTCAGATCCTTTTATTTTCCTACTTTCATGTCTTATTTCTTAACATTACTTTATAGACTTAGTTTCCTAGATAATTTATGGGTACACAGATCTGTATCTGTATCTAGGTATCACCACATCGTAAATAAAAAACAAGACCCTAAATGACTACAAGCCTAATAGCCCTCACAAAGCTGTGTTCTACCATCTTCCATGTAAAGATACCTAAAAGTTGCTTTTGAAATTGTGATTTTTTGATGCCTGATGGACAATTTGATTGCACTTAGAAGAGCTCTGCTTTCATCTCCAAGGGATTTCATTGATGGGAAACAATAGTTACTGCTGTTATTTTCTCCTGGCTAAAGGAATTTTTCCCATCTCAGTTGTGGATAATCCTGGTTTTGATTTTGAGGATGTTTTCTTAGAGTACACGGAAACACGGCTGTGGATACACACAGGCACATCTGCTCAAAATCCAGAGGGTGTTGTGGCATTAAAAAGATCTTTACTTTTGAGATGGCTACCAAAACTGTTGGAATCAACTGTTGGAATATTCAAAAAGGCCAGCTTTAAAGGTGTTCTGCTAGAGATGGAACAGACATAGTGGCTGACAGATCTCTGGAGTAACAGAGTATTTTTTTAACAGATTGGTAAAATGGAGGAGGCAAACTGCCAAAAAAACCCCACAATGAACTCCCTCAGGACAATAAAGCAACAAACAGTTCAATTAATTTCTCTACATGTGCAAAGTATGTTTTATATACATATTCCTCCTAACATGTGACATACTTATACACACATCTACCTGCCCAGTCCCATCCCTTCCCCAAAACCTTTCAAACTTATATCGACTGCACAGGATTTTACCCCTGGTGAAAGAACAAGGGAACTGTCAGCATGAAAATATATTTTTTCAGCACTGTCAGAAAATGATCAAAACGTACAGTGACACATGGTATAGAATCCTGCATAAAGTGTTATACAGATGTGTCTTAGAGGTGATTTAGTTTTAACTAATGCTGGGCAAGATGGAGCAGTAGGCACTCCAAAGATTTTGAGAGGCAATAAAAAAAGTACAAAAAAATTTTATGGTTTGTAAGAAAATTTGAAACAAAAAACAAGAAAACTGAACAGAAGCATTTCTAGAAGTTTGGTTTTTTTTGTATTTTGTTTTGGATGTGGGTTTGTTTTTCACATTTTCATAACCATCAACATCTTATCAGCAACAATGCAATGATTACTAAAGAGCAGAAAGGAACTCAAAGTATTTTAAGTCAGATGTTGACCATTATTTTGTAGTGCTACCTTCAAGTGGCCTAGAAACTACTTGGAATAGAACATATCTGGTGATATGCATGTGATTCCTGCATCAGGAACAGGTTTATCTAACTCTGTACAGACCATAGAGACATTGGGTAAAAAGAAAGACCACATAGGGATAAAACAAAGAACACAAATTTCTACAAGAGAAAGTAGTGAAGATCCTGATCATCGCTAAAAAATGTTTATTTCACCAATATGCTGTGACCAGTGGAAGTGGTCAGCTTACCACCAGCAAGTTTGGTGGAAGAAGTAAGTGTGATCAACCACTGGCTGCCTGAAAAGCAGCACTGAACAACCCTCAAAAGACCAATTTAACATATTCAGCCAAATGTATAAAACAAAGAATCTGAAGAGAACATCGCTGGGTGAAAAACTCACAGTCCTGCACAGTCTAAGAAGACACAGAAAACTGAATGAATAGAAGTAGTTCTGGTAATTTTTAGAAGACTGGGCCACCCAGCATAGAGGATACTTATTTGTATCCAAGCACTTGGGAGCTATTTAGCTCTCTAACACTGGTGTTCTGGGGAATGTTGCACAAGCTGCTAATTTCTTTCAGCTTTTTCCATATGCTGGTCCCGTCAAATTAGTTTGTAAACTCATCAACACAATGATTTGTTCTCAAAATTCATCTACAAAGGATGCTCCAGAATGCTAAATTAAAATGAATTAAAGTCCGAAGTCTCTGAGCATAGAGCTAAGCATAGTAAAGTCTCACATAAATTTCTCTGAGATAAGCTTGAGATTCAACTTCACACCTCCAGTCAATACACTTAAGTTTTCCCACATCTCGCACTGGCCTCCCACACACATTCAGCAGCAGATTTCCAAAGTAACATTTTAATAAGAGCTTGGATATACATAATTACTGCTTCACTCCTCAGTTATTTACTATTGCTTTTACTGCTTCAAGTAGTACAAAGGAATTTTCACCCCAAGAAAGATTCTTTGTCTTAAGAACTAGAATTTCCTAGTCTAAAAAAAATATACCACATTAATATGCAGCAAACTAGCTGCAGCCCATCAAATTAAGCTAGCACACCTTCTGCATTTTAGTACATTTCTTGAAAAGTCTTATACTAATAATCCATCTATATACTGACTTTCATGGACAAATCACTAAACTTCCCCACACTGCTTATCTCAGGTAGAATAATGTTTGATCTAACAGATTCTCATTTCAGAATTGTAAATCTCAGCATGGGATTATACACAACTTCAACAAGACAGTCTCATGCAAGAATCTGCTGACATACACTTGTTCAGATTTGCAGTATTTTCCTTTTGGAGGTCAGAGCTCAAGGAGAAAGGTTAGTTGAAAAAAGAAAATTTAAAAAGAAGTGACACTTCTTTCCTGCTAATCATATTGATATGACTGTATATGAAATATGACTTAACTGCTCATGGCATTTCTATTTACCTTTAGAAATTTCAAGACAAACTGCTGTTTATAGGTGCTTTTCACTGCATCTACTGAGTTGCAGAAATTAATGCAAAGCAAGAAAGCAGCTCTGTAAACCTGCTGACAGCCATTTAATGGGAGAGGTGGCAAGTGGTGGACATGTCCTGGCAGTGTGCTTAATGGATACACAAACACCCACAGTCGTCAGCCTGAAATGATACTGGCACAAAATTAACTGAGAGATGCAAAGCGCATTTAACAAACAGACCCAAAGCAATCTGGACAATATAAGGCTGTAAAAAGGTTGGAAGAAGGAAAACAAGATGCATTTCTTCAAGGAGATGGCAGTCTTTAATTTCACAAGTCATTTTATTTAGTCTTGTTGCTTCAGTGCAGAAACCATTGCCTCCGCTTTGCAAAGCAAATGCTTTTGTACAAATCTTTAAATTCCCTGGATAGAGCATGTCACAGAACTGCTTGAGTTAAAAGGAGATTTTCATGTTAATAACACTGCCACCATATCATGTTTTCTTCAGACACTTCAGATTGCAGCTGTAACAGAAACCATAGTCTCGCTCTCACACATTGTGACCATTTCAAAAAGCAAACCTCAGCCACTGTCAGACCTTTTGCAATTACTGACAGAAAAGCAAACCAGTATATTGAATTATACCTACTACTAGCATTGGGAAAAAAAGAGAGACACTTACAAACAATGACTAAAAAAATCCCGTAACACAAATAAAAAAAAACCCCAAACAACACAAAATCTTTCTACTTGGTTAAATAAGAAAATAACCCTAATTCTTTACCTATCCATACTGCAATAGTAACCAGCTGCCCAAACAAGTCAGGGCTGCTGTTCCACCATACAAGGTGAGCTGTAAACAAAAGAGAACACGTAAAAACAAGACTGCAGAGAAGTGTATCTGTGATATTACAGAGGACTTAAAATAACATAATGAAATCACAAATTCAGTCTTCTGCAACATTTCTGTGGGATTCTTTGTGGTGACTAAAAGATCAAACTAAACTATTTTATGATCTAGTATAAAGGGCAATCATCCTCTTCATTAGTATTTTTAAGCAACTTTCTGTGGCACTTCTTATTGCAGAGCAGTGAAATTTCAAGTGCACGAATTCCATGCAATAACAAAAATGAGGAAAATATCAGGGCATCTGTTTTATGGGATTTGACATTTCCCAACACAAACATGAGGTAAGCTGTAAACGTAGAAGTAAATCCACTACTCTCTTCCTCCAGACCTTCTCTTTGAGCCATCTGCACACCAAAAGCTAGAACAAAGTCTACAAGTCCTCAAATATTACAACAGGAAAATTAGGCAGCGTTTCCTTAGATTTTCCATTTATGCAGCTAATGGTAGAGCCTTGCCACCCCCTCCCTTCTTATGTAAAATTTTCAAAAAAGACACAGTACGTAAGGCTGCAATAACAAAAAAGGTTTTCTCCTTAGCTAAAAGAGAACTTCATTCACTTTTAAAAAGCAATTTTTCTAATACAGTTCATCCAATCTCTAGTTGAGGATGATTTTACTCCTCAAACAGGGAAAAAAAAAACTCCTAAACTTATTCCACCCCATTATGTGCATGAGCCAGAAGTCTGAAATTCTGTCCAATGTAAGAATAACCAAAGTACTTCCCACCCAAATTGTATCAAAACAAGATGACTGCATCATTAAATATTTCATCTTGAAGAGATAAACACGCCAAAGTTCAGAAGGCATTTCTTCCAAAAGCTAAGCCAGTTTGAGCAGCTTTCCCCTTAGGCAACTGTCCTACACTAGTGTGACAAACCACACCAGAAAGCTGAATGTAGAAAATATACACCACCTCCTCTCATCCTAAAGAGTTGCACGTTTTTGTTGTCTATTTTTTTTCACTCTGGTCAAAATCACTTATTTCCCAGCCCAGGTTACACAAAAGAACTGGGGGTTGTGAGGAGGAAACAAACAACAGAGAGTCCTTGAAACTGTATCAATTTCAGAAGAAATCTACCTGAAACTCTGACTTCAGTTTCATATATCCGTAGAGTAAGCAGTGATAAATTTTCAGAGCAATTGTGTTTTCAGTATCTGAACACTGGCTGCAAAATCAACTAATGTAGTTACCTCTGCTTCAACAGCTTTGTGGGAATTTTCTTAAATTATACCTTCTACCTATAAAGGCATATGTATGTTTTAGTATCAATGAATGCTTGCACACTTGGAGATAGTATGTCAACATCCCAGGACTTTCCCCTCCCCTCCATGCAGCTCCATCAACTTGTTAACAGCAAAACTTTAAAATACCTTTTATCTTTTGGTATGGCAATCTCAAATAAGATTTTCAATATATTTTCCTTTAGAAGTAACTCTCTAAATCATAAGCAAGCACTACTGTCTGTCTGACACAGTCAAGTATTTCTAACATACTAAATGCAACCACACATTTTCCACAACTTTCCCTTCTTTCATTTTTTTTGCTAAAGAACAGAATTATTTTCTTTTCTTTGTAGTCAGACATGTATTTACTAGACATGTCATGGGAGTCAACATTTTAGATAGATTTAGAAGAGGGAACATAGACAATGTTTTTATCTGAAAGAATAAATAAATTATAAATTAAATCCTCCTGCTCGAGGCAAATCAGTTGCCAACAAGGGTCCAAAATAAGTCTCCCTTTGCTATCAGTTACTAGACAGTTGTGCATTTTGTGTTCTAGATAATTTTTTGCTACTTTTCCTAGTGAAAGTCCTCGATACCTTCCACTCCTGACAAGACTTTAAATGCAATGCAACTCAAGTGTCATTTCCATGATATCCTGAACGTTTATTGACAATAATGAAGGGAATTAATAAATTTGCTTTTCAGCTTTCACTACTGTATTATTCTGGTTGGAAGGCACCTCTAGGAATTGCTCTGTCAAAAATATGAAAGAACATGCCATTAGTACCGATTCCTTTATTCTAAGATGCAGGTGACAAAACCAAGACATCTCTATTTATTCCTTAATTGATTCAGACAGTTTAATGATATATCCTTAGCTTGAAATTAGTTTATTAATTTCCAGTACCCATCTATGATAACCCATGTATAATTGCTCCCTCCCTTTGTGGTCTCAAAGTTATTTGTGAGGTAGTGAAATACAGAAACACAGAACTCATCCAGTTGTTTGCATTTTGATGGGATATCTTGCCCCTAGTTCAGTCTGCTGTGTAGCCAAAACCACCACACCCACAGAGGGAAATAGGGAAACATGAAATGAGGCTTCCTAATTCAGTTTACCCAAACCAGTCCATATTGATAGTGAAACTCTATAGTGAGTTACATTTGAGCTAACTGGACTTCAATAATCTAAACATAGAAAGCTTGATCACCCTACAGCTTCAGATGAAACTTCCAAACACTGAGCCAGGAAACTTCCAGCCACTGAGAAGGGTGTAACACTGGTCCAAATATAAGCGTATTGAACAGAAAAACAAGGCTGAGAAACCTACAGAGCAAACTGGACCACTTGGTAACTGAAGCACTTTGAGGCATGGTTACTGTCTGACAGGCAAGAATGGGGAGCACAATACATAAAGTCTAATAAAGCAATCTATACCACCATTCTAACCATGTCTAATTCTACATGACCCCTAATATGATGTCCAAAACAAAATCTGAAAAAAGTCAGTTTAGAGTGCAAAAGATACTAGATAAAAGCAGCTATTAAATCAGTAGACAGTACAAGTCTTCTAAAGAGATTTACAGAAAAAGTAGTAACCTGAAACATGACATGATGTCTCTAGAGGATAGTTTTATCTTTGATATTAAAAAAATTGAACACATGATAGTGTCACTTCACTGTCTGCTGGGAAACCTGTATCCTGTTCAACCCCAAGAACAACACTAGGAGAAATTTCAGCAGTGAGCTCCACAGCTTCTGAGAGGTTATGTGATTTTCTGCTCTTGCTTTCAGTTTAGGCAATTCTTACAAAGATGTGGATTTTTTTTTTCCTCCTATTGCTTCTGTATTGTCAGGAGACAGTAGAAAAAGCTTGAAGAAGAAATACACATTCTAGAATTTATCTTGAATCCCTGTATGCACAAACTGAAGAGAGACAGTAAAGTGTTTTCAAAAACAGGAACATCAATATAGTGGAACTAAGCAGATCAAGCTCTCAGACTGTATTTTTAAAGCACTGAATATCTGGCTGGCTGGGCACACTAATAAACAACTTCAAACACCAGCTGAAGGAGCTCTATAATGGAAAGATAATCTAACTAAATAAAAGCCAATCAGGAAAAACAGTTTATTTTTCCATTACTTCTACTTGCTTGTCCACAAAACCTATAATAGAAGTCTTCACTATTAGTCTTCTATTTATTTTACATATTGAAAACTAATATACACAAACTTGTGTAAGTGGAACTTCAGAACTATTTTATGTACAAGACTCGTGGCTTGGGTTTTATTTCTCAGAAGTATCCTGTTGTTTTGATTGATTGATTGATTTAGGTAGTGTTACTCACTGTTGTGAAAATAAAGATTATTCCGAATCTGGATAAAACTTTTTTTTTTTTAATGTTTAGGAGCACTGTAGCAAACACTTGCTTTTTACTCTCCTCATATCCAGAACAGTGAGAGTGACTTCCTTGTTAATTTTTTCCATGTCTACAGGAGTTGTAAATCATATATATCCCCATTTAATTGGGGATACCCAAGCATGTTCTCACTAAAGTAAGAGTACTTATGGTGGAGTACTTCAGTTTCTACAACTATTTTACTCATCTGAGGTTAACACATGTTCCTATTTTAGCTGATGGAAGTCAGAATGTAAAGATCCAAAATGTGTGTCCTAGCTACCAATGCCAAGTTTAAGAGATACAGTCAACAGAAGTATTTTTAAACCATTAATAAATGCAACACTGAAGTTTACAGCAGAACCCAAGATAAACATCTTCGTTCCTTAACCGTAGAGTCATTTCTGCTCTCAAAAATCTCTTGTACTGTCCAAGCCATGGGAGACACATGGAAAGTAAGGGAATCAGCACATAGTGTTGAAAACAGAATAATCTCTTGAACATATGCATATTCATTACTGTACTAGCACTAAGTCCAGTGCTGGCTGCCACTCAAGTTAGGAACTCTGTCTCCCGGGAAAAAACTTTGGGATAAAAGTTCTCTTCAACAGTGAAAAATTTCAGAAGTTATTATTCTTCATAGTTGGTGACAGCTATTGGCAACCAGCATAATGCAAAATTAAAATTCAAGTAAGCAAAGCAGTACAAACTTTTGTTAATCATCCAAATATTTATCACATTAGTAATAGGAAACCTGGGGACAGATCAGGAAGCTGACATTTCCTATATGGAATAAAGAACTTACAGGACCACAACACAGGTCTCGAAGCACAGAAACCTGCTTTGGCAGGCTGCTGCAAAACCAACAGAGGTAAAAGACAGATTTAAAAATGTTAAATTGTTTCACCTCTTACTACCGATGGCAGTGCAAATTGTTTCTCCTGTTATTACCAACTACATTTGGGGAGCTTTTCTCAGCCGTGCTCTGCAAGAGATACCATGTCACAGAGACAAATTGTGAAATAATATCTATAACTAACAAACACTAGTGTGTGCAAGAGTAATCGTATAGGACACTGCTTCTGTCATTTGCACACTGGATATAAACAAATATTTTTCCCATTGCATGACAAAAAAGACATTAAATAAACAGAATTGTTTCACCACTGATGTTTGTTCATTGTCTCGGAAGGCACATAGTGCAACTGTTTTCCCACTCATTTCTATTACTATGACAGTAATGTACAGTAAAGGAAATTTTCAATAACAAGTGAAAAACAATCAATAACAATTTACCTTAATGGGTTGACAAGCAGCATAAGCAATGCTTCATTCTTACAGAAACCCCTGAAAAGCAGACCTTGAAGTACTTAAATGTCTTCTATTAGCGAACAAAAAATGCAGACACACCTGAGAATTTGTTCCTATCATTTTCTACAAAAAGAAAACTCAAAATAAAGGACTGGCAGATGTTATCTGAGGTTCTTGAAAAGTAGTTTTATTCTTTAAATCTTTTAAGCCCAAATAAATTCAATATATTTTTGCACTAAAATTCTATTCAGTGAGAAGATGAAATAGGTAACTATTTCAATAACAATTACACCATCATGGTCCAGCTTAAGAAATGTAGTACAGTCTTCCCCAGCTGTAGTACTTGCACAAACTGTGAACCCACAGAAACACTTCCTATTCCTCCTTCAGGAAGGAGATACTTTTATTCTGCCTTACACAATCATCAGCTCCTCTGGAAAAGGGCCAAGGCCATGTCAGCTCTCCTTTAGAATCAGACAGGGTAACACTTCATACCACCCACGATCAGTGGTTACCAAGTGGCACAGCTACCCTGCACTGCTTGGAGAACATTCTCATATGCAATGCACAGTGGCCAGAATTTAGTATTTTTAATGCTACATATCAAGTCACTTGTGAATCATGTGGATATGTTTTTGTGGGGGTCTGGGAAGAGACTACAGCAATAAAAATATGCATAGGTAAACACATGTAGTAATTAACATTCTTAAATGAAAGATAATGGGTTTTTTTTCACCCTAAACCAGTAACATGTAGCAGCCTCAGTGTTTCTGAACCAAATACAGACAACATTTTATTAATTTAGGATTAGTTTACTATCCCATACAGCCAATTATCTGACCAAAATCACTGGTTTAAAACATGTCCCAAGAATTATTTAATACTTTACCAAGAGTATGGGCTTTGTTTCTACTGCTGTTTAACCCGGTCTTAATTACTTGCTACAGAAAACCAGAAAATACATACTTAGTTCCTAATAAAATATTATTTTCTCAATTACTAAGCACTTTAAATTATACAGATAATTCAAAAAACCTACCAAATATTAAATTCAAATTTATGCTAAAGCTAGATTTTATACGTATCAGTCCCTTATATAGTACACTTGCACACATTTGTATGATTAATAGCTCAGGTTCAATCTGGGGTAAGATAAACTATGCTCACAGCATCTCTCTTTCTCTCTGTATATATACACACACACCTATATGGATAGGGTTCCACTTCATTCTAGGTACAGGGAAGAAGCAAACACTATTTTCATTATAGTACTTCCAAAGAGACTTTGTAGCTAAAACATTGATCTTCCCTCCAATATATGTCAGCTTGAGGGCACTTTTCAACTAACACATTGATCTCTGAAGCAACTTGGATTTTAGAAAGTGTTTTTTTATAACAGTTAGCAATCAGCTTCTCAAGAGGGCTCTCATTTATGGTGCATGACTTCATTCTGGACATTTTTCAAATTAGCTGACACCAAGATGCTACAGCTTCTCATAATGAGGAAGCGCTATTTATTCCACTAGCATATGGTGCAGTGTTTCTGCTGTCCATCGAAGAATGTAAGAGTTGCCAAGGGACAGTACCATTTCATAATTATTTAGAGCCTCTCAAATTAACACCTTCATCCCCCTATCTTGTATATGGACAAGATTTTTCTGAATACCATTTGCTGGTAGTTTCTTCCTGAGAATCTCTACTTAGCTCTGTGACCTCAAACACCTCCAAGAAACACATGTAAAGGCAAATTACCAGGATTTTTAAGAACTATGCAGCTTATTCAACTATTCAACTACCACAAGACAGGCAACCCAGGAAAAATTGCAATATTCTAACAAATGCAAATCAGGCAAGGAATGACACAAAGGCAACTCAGTAGGTACGTCAGGCATCGTTTGCAATAAAATCCTGTTTCAACTCAGTTATGAAGTAATATGTTAACCCTTCAAGGCACCACAATGAAGACAAGTGAATGTATTTTGGGACTTAGTTTGATTAAATCGCTGGGTTTACAGTTAATTTAGAGATGGCATTCTCTTAATTGCGAGAGCCTTTTCATGCTTTGCATGAAAAAGAAACAATTAGAACAATCTGAAACAAAGTAAGTATGAAATTTCTCCAGCATCCCACACACCACTGCAGCAAGATGTGCAACAGCTGGTCAATTTAATTTATATTCTCAGTTATTAAACACTACCTGATGGTTCATTAAACTCTTTTCTACTGGAAACATGGGATAAAGTACTTTGTACCCACAGTGCTAAGGATTAACCTGTCCTTTCTCTAGGGCATGATACATTCCTACCCAAAGTCACTCAAATACAAATCTAAAATTATTTTAGCTGTTCTAGTGCCACATTTAAGAATTACATGTTTTGTAGGTGACCTGAAGAGTCAGTCATCTACCTTATTGTTCCTTTATGAGAAACACCACGGAGTTAATGGATGCTAGGGGAAAAAAAAAAAAAATGCACATTGACAGATTAAGGTTCTGTTACACAGTCATAAAAACCCAGGATTGAGAACCCTGGTCAGCCCTTGAGAGAGATAAATAGAAATAAGTAGTCTTTCACATGGCTGGTATCTGTTCCTGTTGTATGCAAATTGCATAACAACTTTTGCCTTTTCTTATAAAATTGCTTCAATAGCTCCTGGAAATGACAGAACATAATACTGGGACACTGCTTTTAATTCTCTGCCTGGAAAAACTGAGATAATGAGAACTTGGCCACATACTGATTTTACCCAAAATAACTGCTTGCCATATGACAAGTTACAAATTCTTTACTTTGTATAGCACAATAATTGTATGTCAATTAAGATGGTTTCTCAAATTCATTATTACAGCTAACCTAATTATTTAATGTATTACAATCCTTGTAAACAGCATAGAGGATGAATAGCTGTTTGTTATCTTTAAAAACTCAAGTAAATCTAGTGCTTCAAATTTTGGGAGGTATGAAAACAAAAATTCTCCTGTTGCTTCCTGTCTTGTGACTTCTGACACCTAGACTACAAAGAAACAACAAACTTTCCATCATTTTAAGGAAGTACACTTGTGTGTGATTGAGCTCTAAGACACAAAATTTAGGTGAAATGGAGCATTGCTGTGCACCATAGAATGGAAATTCAAAGATGTATTTGGCTAGTAATAATCATCAGGCATTTAGATACATGACCATGTCAAAGCAAACAACCTCAAAACAATATTCTTTTCATGTAATGAGTTCAACACACAACAGGCCAAGGAAGCAATGAATATTCCTTGAAGCAATCTGAACTACTAAAAATCCAATTATATTTTCTTTCCTTCTTCACAAATGTTTACTTTGGAGTGGCAAGAGTATGCACTTAGACCACTTGCTCATCCTGCTCCTTCCCTAACAACCCCAATCCTTCATATAAGGGCAATGTGCACAAACTGAAACGTGAGTCTCCATTCAAATATGATGAAACACAGGACCCAAGCGAATGGCCTGATGTTGTGTCAGGGGAGGTTTAGGTTGGATATTAAGAAAAGGTTCTTCTCCCAGAGGATGGTTGGGCACTGGAACAGGCTTCCCAGGGAAGCGGTCACTGCAGCAGCCCGAGAGAGTTCAAAGAAGCATTTGGACAATGCCCTTGGGCACAGGTGAATGTCAAGGATGGTCTTGTGCAGGGCCAGGAGGATGATCCTTGGACTCAGCGATCCTTGCAGGTCTCTTCCAAATCCGTATATTCGATGATCCCATGAAGACTTTTCACTGTGACAGCGACTGAGCACTGGCACAGGTTGCCCAGGCAGGTTGCAGTCCCCATCCTTGGATCTACTCAAAGCCATCTAACATGGTCCTGAGCAATCAGCTGTAGTTGGCCCTATCAGATGGCCTCCAAAGATCCCTTCTGACCTCAAGCAGTCTGCGATTCTGTGAAATACGCAGCAGCCTGACCAATGACAAGAACCCCTCTCAACATAAAGCAGTTCTCATTAACTGCAGTACTAAGAGTGCATTCCTGAGGCTACTGTTTGAGAACAGGAACAAACATAAGATTTGGAGAATATATGGAACAGCAAATCAATGTGAAAATCGCATGAGACAACAACCTATAAATACCCACCATCCACGGGTAAATATGATCTCTAAGAAACGGCTGCTGTAAGGGAAGCTGCAGCTCCAGCTGATGGTGATGATCTGGCCTGAACTACATTCATCATACTCAGGATGCTCTACAGCAATGCTGATAGTCCAGACCCTCAGGGAAATACAGCTAGTGCTGAATATAGCAGTCATCATCATACTGCCAGCAGCACATGGAACCTATCCAAACCTTTATCCTGGCTTCTCAGAGAGCAACTTCAGGTGAGATGTCAGATCTTATCTTTGTGATAAGCGTTATCTGCCAACATGGTACTAAAAGGCATCTGAAGAGAACCATGCAGAACACACCACAAATTGCCTAAAGCAAGGGTGGAGCTCACCTGCACAGCACAGATTTCCCCATAGTCAATTCAAGTCTCTGTGATGGATTCCTACAGAAACTAAACCCACCGCAAATATTATCAGTTATTATATTATCTCTAAAGGCAAGGTATACTGTGGTGATGTAGCTTTCACTAACATATAGAACAGAGAATAAAGGAATGTATTTAGTTACAACCCTACAGGACTTACCTTGGGAAAAGAAAGAACAAGCCACCCATAGCAGATGCTAATCAGATTGCTTGCTTTATTTTAGGCATTACACTAAGGAGAACTGTCTATGAAACAATAACCCACACTAAGATGGTAAATTCGTTAGAAAATGTCACAATTGAGCCAATACAATTAGGATTCAAGGACACTGTGAAAACACTGTATTTTGGGCAGAGGAGCAAGCTAGGCTAGAACACAATCCCACTAGAAGATCACATAATGCCACAGAGAATTGAAAAAATGCCTGTGCTCTTGTTGAGTAAAACATTACCAGGAAGGGCTGCCAACAGCTTGGAAGCCTATTTCTGTGGATATTTAAATACAAACAGACACACTTTAAGCACACTGGGCATAGGTTTTTGCAATCCTTACAATATTCCATGATAAAAGATGACTTTAGTATTAACAGAGAATCTCTGGATTTTTCTTGAAGACACTATGTAATATTATTTAATTTCTCTCATGAATTTTCAGAGATTCTCCTTTTGTTTACAAACATTATCTTTTTAAAACTAGTTTTATGAGGATTTTTATTTCACATCCATTATGGTCAAAACTAACCCTTATTTTTGTTTTGTAATAATGACAAGCACTAGAAGTATATGGAGTATGAGTAAGATCGAAGCCTTTCTCTAATGCAAATATTTGTGCATGTTTACACTTTGGGACAAAATGTATTCTACCACATATTCTACATTCAAAACTAGGGTATGGCAACTGATAAATTAAAGGAAGTGTATTTATGAAACATTTGTTTTCTTCTCACATAGAAAATATTGCATAGATATAACCAGTATTAACCATGCATTAATTTTGTTTAGTTCAGTAAATGTAAGGCATAGCTCCATTATTATTCTCCAGAGCTACGATCACCTTTGAGATTTATTCCATCTGTGATGACAATGACTGATGTCCTCTTTTCCATCACTATTGTCATCTAATGAAAATTTTGCTTTTGAAACAGAATTTTATAACCATACCGTTCTGGTACTTAACTTCTTATAGCAATTCTTATCTGCTAAAATTTTTGTATTGTGCAATCAACACAAAAAAAGATAAGTACCATATATGAAATGAGGAAAAAAGATTATTTAAATGAGAAATTCACAGCAGAATGCAAAAAAACCATGGAAACAATGTATATGAAAATATTTAAATACTATGAAATTAGTTTAATGGCTATCAAAGTAGTGCAAGATGTATTGTAATCTGCTGCTCAAAACTAACAGTAAAATGTACAATTTTACTTATCATTATCAATGGAAAACTGCTTTAAACTATGCCTTTTTATGTTTTCAGATAGATTTTATTAGAGAGAATGGAAATACAACTTAATACTGTATGTTGATGTTCTTATGCAAATGGGAATTGTTTTTTTCTTCCCTTTACTGTTTAACCAAACGCTTTTGTAATGTACATTTTCAATATTCCACAACTGAATTCCACCTTCCAGAAGGGAAAACCTGTTGGCAGCTAAGATGTAGTCACACACAGCAGAACAACAGCATGCTAGAGACAGCATTAAACAGAACTCACTGAGGAAATTTCTAGTTTTATTTGCCCAAAACTACAGAAATAGAGATTTAATTCTAAGAACTTGAAGTAAAACTCAGAATAAAGCACCTGATACAAATTAATTTTTCTACACAAATGCAACAGAAGCAAAGGAAAAGGTCTGTATCAGATCAGCAAATTAAATTTCTACTAAGAAGCCTCCTAAACTGAGGAAAATCTGGTTAAGGGAATCTCTGCAAGAGCCAATAGCTTCCACTATGGCCCTGACACAGGACAGTGCATAAACAAAACTAATACTATTTTAGTAGTGTCTCCAGCAATATGGTGCTCCCACCTTCCCTTTTCTGTTTGCACCTCTCAATTTTCCATTCTTTCTCTGTCAAACACAATGCAGTTGTGTCTTATCTCACTATTAGCAATGGAGGAATTTTCTATTTAGAACTTTTTAAGTAGTAGAGGGCACACTTCAGGCCAGGCTGAACATGTTTCCCTTCCCTTTTTAAACACATGCATGATGTTCTTACATGTTTAATGAGCCTTTCAGTAGGGAAAGAAAATAAATTATGCACAGAATATGCATAAAGTAGAGAATGTACTCTTGGCAAAGGTCCATCCAGAACTCCAGTAAGAGGTGAACACATTTTGTTGTTCTGTCAAGTGTTTTATACGTGTTGTTAGAAATAATTTAGAAAGTAGATGGAAAGGTATTTTATTGATTAAACATTCACATTACCTACAATGACAGGTAACAAGAAAAAAATGCTCCAGTAGTTACTCCAAGAAAGGAGTGTGTCTTCAATCAAGGAATAAAACTTGAAATGAAGACTACATCCTCTTATTACTAAGATTGGGATAATTGTCGCTTATTTCTATGGAAACAGCCAAAACAGAAGGCTCTCAGCATCTGAGAAACTTATATAAGGGAAACTAATATAAATAAATGGCTGTGCCCACATGCACACAGTCTTCCTCTCTCCCCTGAGACAGCCACAACCATATAACATAATATTGAAAAAAATATTTTCCAACAAATTATAACAAACCAAAGGTCTTTGGAAAGAAGTTGCTCTCAGAGTCAAAAACCAATATATTTTGCCCTAAGAAGAAAGCCAAGCAACAGTTTCAATGGTTTGCTACCATCAGTACTTCCAGAAGCTATGAAATCCTACATGGTTTTAAAGGACAAGCATGCCTCTTACAGCCTCAGGCAGAAAACAGTTCCCCACTGCAACCTAGACTGAGTTCTGCACTTGCACCTCTCTGGTAATTCCATCTCTTGTTCCAATGGATGCAAGAAAATCTGAACACTCAATAGAGGAGCTTCTGTTCTGAAAGAAAATACAGGAAGAGTTCTTTTTAATGCAGCTTACTCTCAACAAGTCCAAAATACGCTATATCTGGGGCCATCTGATCAAGAAAAAAAAATCCTGATGTGCATGCTTACGTACTACAGGAACATCAGCTGAACACTTTCGCTCACAGCATTTCAGGTTTTACCTTGTGAGTAAAAAACCTGCATTCATACAGAAACTTCAATGAGTTCTGTGTGGCCTGCTTTAACCTGCACTCAATTTTTTTTCATTAATTCTCTCTATGAGACCAGAAGTTAAAAAGGAATAGACAAAACTCTACATCCATCAAATTTGAGTTCTGTAAGGGTGTATTTCAAACAAACATACATTTGTCATCAAAATATGTCTCGCTCTCCAGCACCATGCAAGAAAATCCCCGTAAAAGCCCACATGAGCTCCACATTGAGAAGAGGAATCAGAACTCATCCTTTCAAAAAGAAATCTTTGCCTTTTTCCATACAATCTGTTCACCTATGTATTTCCCTTTGCCATGCTACTTGCTCAGGATCACAATCTCAGACAAGATCAATGTTCATTGAACTATGCCAGTGAAAGAAAAGTGTGTATGTAGGGTGACCCCTTAGACTGAGCTGGATGAAGCACCTGTCCCCTCTCCCCCTTTCCATTTTAAGGAAGTTTACTTTGTGCCTTTCTTTTATTCATACAGTACACAGCTCTATCTTTGACTGAAGCACACAGAAATTGCAACACCTACTGCCTAAATAGCAGAAAATCCACACAATGAAATTCCACAAACACTATTGCCATGGTAAAACAAAACTGAAATTAGCATCCAATTTTTTTCAGTTTTAATGAAGATGACCTAAAAGATTCATTATTGTGACTAGAGCACTAGGGAGTAAAGCATTTTTTCAGGCTTCCTAATAACTTTTCACCAGCAGTGGCATCACATGGTACCACCAACTCATGCAGACTCAATTGTTTTAAATTTACTAATTACTGAACAGCTTTGCTGTGCTCCAAGAGAGTAGTGTGATTTTCTAACTGAGATGCCGAACCTACGTAAGTGAATACAGCACCATTGTTTAATGCTTTCGAGAAATTTGGCAGGAACGGTGTGAAGTACTGGCTGTTGAAAATAAACAGCAACTCAAATTTTTGTCAATGTGTTTAAATTGAATCCTAAGGTTCAATACAAATTCTCAAACTTTTATTTTTATTGAACACAATTCTCTCATTTCTTTAGCCCTGTGAATAGAGCTCTATATATTCACTTCACTGGCTACCGACAGACAAGCTACAGCTGCAATTCCGCCAGAATGTCCAGGAGTGACAGATACAAGCTACTGAACTAAAATTAAAATCAAATATTAACGATTTTCAAAAGGGAGCATAGTTTCTCTACAGATTCTTTTCCAGTTAGCTCCTATACCTTTCAAAATTTGTTGGTCAGTACCTAGTAAATTAACCTTACCCTAAATTTTTAATCATGGAGCAGTCCCCTATCACACACATACACTATTGCCAGGTTAGGTTAAGATTAATTTTCAGTTTCTTTGGAAAATTAATAAGCATACATTCAGAAAAAAAACCCACTCTACTCACAGCCCAGCACATTTCAAGCGTGAACATATCTGAAAGCTTCAGTCAGAAATGAAAACAGTTTTGAAATCTCATTATAAGAGTTAAAGGCCCAATCAATTTAAACACCAGACTGCACAGATGCAGAAAAATCTTTCAAAAATGCAGCTCACACTTACCATTTATATCTACATGGAAAAAGATGACAGGAAATGACTTACAGATAAAAAATAAAGTATAAAAATTGTTAGGGTTTCACTTATTTTAATGAAAAATAGTAGAAGCATGCTGCTCAACATGTTAATGCACATCTGCCTCTCAGAGAACCTTCATAATATTGATTTTACAATTCAACACTGTGGTTTCAATTTCAAGAAATTAAAAAGGTTACCAGAGAACATCTGATTTGAAAGGAATACTTTCCACTGATCATACAAACAGGCAACATACTGTATCCCAGGGATTAAAAGTGCTTCTCAGAAAGCTATCAGAGATACAGATGCCTTCCTTTAACCACTTTGTACTGTACTCTGTAAGGTATTTCCACACTGACAGATGTGTCATCTGACTTAAACCAGGAAACAAAAAAAGGTGGAGGGACGGGGCATTACAAAAAATTAGTATAAGGGAACTGTTTCCTGCAGATATGGTAGCACAAACTATTGCCATCTGGAACACAGAGATCCCAAGCTCAGTCCCTCACTAGAGGAAGGCTTTTCTCTTCAAACAGTTTTCTTTTGAGCGTTTCTGTAGTTCAAGTTGAATAATATGAATTTTCATGCAAACTTATTGAACAAAAAAAGAAGGTAATGATCCATTCTAAGGTGGACTCAGACTTAAGTACCTTCTAAGGCAGGAGCCCTAGCCTAGGAGGACAAGTTAGAAAAAGCTAAGTTAGACTTGACAGCATTATAAGAATTCTTGAAAGAAGACAAGTCCAAGGTAAGCTACATGCCTCAGATTCTTCATGTATATTGGGCGCCAATCTACACCTGACATTCTCTGAAGGTCTCGCTTCTTAGAAGGAAGGATAACGATTAAAAGGAAAAATATAAAAAATTAAAATCAGTGTTACCTATAACTTATTTTAACTCTAGGAAACTCACACTTATGTTTCGTGTTTTATTGGTAAGCTAACATATTGACACACCTTATCTTCTTATTTTAAAACCTCTGTAAAATCCTCTAGGAGCAAATCTAGCTCAAGAGCAAAAACACAGTGTTTGACAAAATGATTTTTTAAATATTTGCAGCTCAACTGTCAGGTTTTAAGTATATGTATTTCAACTCCTTTTGGTATCCCATTTGGTAGACATCAGGGAAATGAGAGTTTTCCCTTTGTTCTTTGAAAAGATGAAGCAATTCCTTGAATTTATTTGCCTTTAATCCTCAACACAATTTCTGTAGCCCACACCAGATGCCAAAAAAAAGTATCAGAAATCTCGTATCATCTGCAGATGGACTAGGTGATTAAACTGGTTTTACTACACTAGGTTATAGCTTCTGTAGAAGCTTTCTTCCTAAGTGTCATTACAGCAAGGGGCAGTCCTACCATATGAGGACCTAGCTTGGACTTTTGGTAGTAAAGTTTCCAACTACTGCTTTTGTGATCTACATTTGAGCAGTATCAGCCAGATAAACAAACTAACTCTGATCTTAACTTTCCCACCTCAGCTTATCACTCCACCCAGTGCATGACTCCACTTTTACCTCCTGGTTAAAACCAGCAGTTTGCACCAGTTATAAAAGTCTCAGGCACAACACTGTTAAAACCAATGTAAAGCAAATTTCATTTTATAATTGATTTTATAACAGTTGAATATAATTTGAAGGCATTAACTTTAACCAAATGCATTGAAAGAATGCCTTATATGATTCTGCTGTCACTCTAGAAAGAGCAAGCAGATGACAGGACATTAGAAAAACTGGAAAGCCACAACTGTGCGACAGAACAAACGGAAGATTATTTTCTTTCTCCCCAGCTGCCCTGTGCTGGCCATCCCACTAGGACAAAAAACCCACAACAAATACAAACCAGTAAGAATAAATCCCCCTTGCCTAAGGAATGCAGCACATTCTGAAATGCCCAACTTAAAAACTATCAAAAAACGTAGTGCTCCTGTCTAGGGCTGTTAACAGGTGAATTATTTTCCATTCACCTTTTTTGTTGCTATAAAACTGTTGAGTGGTTTTCCTGTACACACCACATCCCCCTTGGCAGAAGTCTGTGCTTCACCTCTTGTCAAATACCAACTCACCTACATTTATACCTAAGCTTTGTCTCAGGGCTGTAAACCTTCAAGTAGGATGATTAAATTATCTTATAAGGAAAACAAATAATTTCTTTCCACATCATGAACCTCTTATTGGTTATGCTGAGCACTCCAGCTCCATCTATATGGATCTATCTCTTTGCTAAAGTTAAAAGCAAACGCTTCATCTGGAATATTCTGAAATTTTTAGTAAGTATTCAATAGAAACAGGATTATAAAGCCTGTTTATCTTCCATAGGCAAACAGAAATGCCTTATCAATAACTTCTAGTTAAGGCTGACCTGCACTGAATCAGAGCAAAAACCTATAGTGAAAGCATTTGCAAAATGCCAGCTCCAAACCTGCACCCAGTTTTGTAAACAGACTCTGTTCAAAGCAAACAAAAGCAAACCCAACCACCAGGATTGATGTTTCAGATCTAACAGCTTTCCCACCTCTCCATACATTGCACAAAATTCCCACTACCAGTGTCGCAAGGCAGTTATTGAAAAGACATTATAATGCTCACTAAAAAGGCAGAACTCTCAAGAGTTTCCTTCTCTTGTAGTACTGACACAGATGGACAAGACCATCTCCTCTTCCTCAGGAGTTTGCCCTTTTCTCACTGTGATTTCCACTCATCCTAATCTTCTGCATTCTCCTGATGCTTTGAATGCTCCACAAGCACTCTTTCATACATGAAAGTAAAACTAAATCATACATTGATTTTACATTATAATCTTTCTAGTTGAATTCTATGACAAGGGAAGTATTTAAACAATTAATTTTAATGCACCAGCAATAGATTTTTTCCCATTATGTTCCAATCTGAAGACAAGAACAAATCCAGTAACAGAACGTCAACATTAATTTAAGAGGAGAAGAAAAATTACTTAATAACACTGCAGAAGGATACCATTCTTCAATAGGTCATGGAGGCATAAAATTTTCAACAAATTCATTCTTGTACCACTATATATTCCTACTAATAGGCCAGGGCGCAACAGAAAAACTGTTAACACCTTGCTGCACAAACTTACACAGTGGAAAGAGAAGCTAACTTTTATAGTCTCCGTTTCCCTGATCAGCAGTAAAACTGGGGAAAGAAGTGGGAAGCCTCCTTCTTGCTTTCTCTTGAGCAAAGGGCAGAAAATGGGTTGCAGTTAACCATGAAATGCAACTCCATATCAAGCCTCTATTTAATAAGTGATACTAAATACTACTACAGACATATTCTAGTGAAGAAAGCTGTGCACCTAGAGAGACAGAACAGCACAGAAAAGCCACAATAATTTGCTACTAGTTTCATCCAACCAACTGTAATCTATAAGTACACTCAGGAAACTTTCTCTTCAATAACCCAGTTATGTATGAGTGTTTTGTAAAGGTGCTCATGTCCTTACTAGAATATAGTACCTTGCTTAATGCAATATAAGGCACAATATAAATGGAAAGAAAAGTTTTCTAACACAAGGGAAGGGAGAAAAAAATGTCTGTTTTGACAGCAAATGCCATGACACTAACTTCTCTGCTTACCCAATCCTGAATCTTTCAGAGAATGTGGAACCAGAGAGAAGACGGTCCAGACATATGACAAGATAAAGGGCTTCCACTGAGAGACTAGAAGCCAAAGCTCCTTTTGGCTAAGCAAAAAGGAAGGCTGGGTAGAAACCAGCAAACATCTCAACCCTTGCAGTTAGTTGCTTACACAGGTTCTACAGATTCTCAGCCTCAAACCTGACTGAGAACACACAAGAGAACATGGAATTTCTCCACCTGCTCAAGAATACAATCTCCCACTAACTTATGATTTTCTTCAATTTTCAGGGCTTGAATTCTTTGAGGTTCACTAACAAAAGAGAAATGGGAGAAGTAGGTTCCAACCTGGCAGCTCTAGAAAGTTTTCAGATTTTAAACTTAGAATAGCATTTTCTAATCCTGGTTCACAAGGACTCATTTTAACTAAGATGATTAATTATTTGGTGAACATGCTTAATTGTGATTCTTAGTCACTGTTCACATTTAATGATGAAATTCAGAACTTCCTTTTGTTAACTAAAAAAGCTAAAGGCTACCTACATGCATTTACAAAATAATTAAGCTTAGCATTTGTCCTGTTTTTTAGACACTTACTGTTTTCTAGTTCATTTGTCTATTTGTGGTTTAAGAATACAGCAAACTGGAATTTCATAAAAGGTTCACAAATACAGGAACTTAAAATTGATTACTTAGTTGAATAAGAAGTTATCTCAAATGCTTTGTATTTATCTAGAGGCACCACTACAGTTGGTAAAAAATGAATGCTTTTATGATAATAAAATGTTAGCAAAAACTTCACAGAAATCATATTCAGCTTGAATTTTTATAAATTATGTCATCACATCAACACAATTATCTGCTTCGCTTTTTTTAATATAAAGTAGCTAAACTCTTATTTGAACACCTTGATAAGTCTAACTAAAGAACAAGCTGCCATAAGAGCATACAAGATTTAGTACTTCAATTGTTTTCTGAAGTCTTCTAAATGAAGACACACTCTCAAGTCTTACTGACAACATCATCTCCAGAAGTCTTAAGTGAATGAGCCATAAGTTTCCCTTCCTTGTAAGTTAAGGCACAATTAATTTCTCAGATCCAGGTGCAAGGATGGAGTCACAACTGACCATTCTCTCTGCAGGGAGTTACTGCAGCTCTGTATGAAAGAGAAAACAGTTTCAAGTTAAAATAATTACTTCTGCTCTCCTCTAAATGGACATTCTCTGCTTTGTTACAGTACCTGCAGAAAATATCACAATAAATATCTTAAAATTCCTTTCACCAAGGCATGGTTAGCAGTACACAGTGCTGCTCACAATGTCAGATGTTTATTCAGTACTAGCTCACAATAAATATCTTATAAATCAATTGCAAAATAGCTTTCCTTCTGTCAAAAAAAAGAACTCAAATGGGAACAAATACATGAAATCTGACCTTTACATGAAGAAAAGCTCATTTAGTTAATACCAAGAAAAACTGGTTCTGTTACAAAAGCTTTCAGCACTCTGCATTTCTAAATCTATTAGATGACTGTTCCTATATTTTTTTCCTCAACTGAAGCACACCAGGATCATTTCAAAGAAAGAGAAAGAAAAGAAAAAAAATAAAAAGAAAAAAAAAGGACTTAAATGCACTGGAGACCTACTGCTGCCCACAGCTACCAGATGTATTGATTTGGAGAATATTGCCAGCCATCTTGATTTGGATTCATATATACTCTCTTTTACAATTCAGTTGTGCACAGACTTAAGAGCTCATTTAGAAAAAAAGAAAATATTCATACTGAAATACATCCAGTTACCTCCAACTAGCTGCAGCCATGTATCAGCTATGATTTTCATGTGCCAATTATCAAAACAAGTCACCGCTATGTCTATCTGAAATTAAACCATTACAATCTAAATTTTCCATCTGAACAATAATTAACTCTTTTGAAAAAATAATTATGGACACTAAGAAAAGCAGTGTAGAATGAAGAATAATGTTTGAACAGTTTCTAAACATTAACTTATCTGTGTCAATTGAGTAGATGTCAACATTCATTATATATGTTTACATTTTTGGGATTATTTACACCTATCACAATTTTCTCTAGTAATTAGCGAGTCTCAAGGGAGGAAAAAAAAAAAAAAAAGAAGCCAGCATTGTCAAACTCTAGTTTTCAAATTACTGTCCAAAGTGTTTCAGCAGATAGCAGTTCTGCTGAGAACTTGAAGCTAAGCACTAACTTTGCTGAGGCACAGAAAATGTAATGGTGAAAGACTGCATTCACCTACACTGGGATCAACTTTCTATTTCTTCACATATTGCAGGGCAAGACCTGTCAACAGAGGAGGACGAAAGCTTGTCTATGAAGAACAGTAATGCTATACTAAACATTGCTGGAACACAAAGGTAAATAGCACAGTGTATTTCCTTCTCAGCCTGGAAATGAGCCACACTGGTATTTACCTCCACAAACACCTCTAAAGTGTTGAAAGTTTTGGGACTTCTTTTCTATTCTGAAGCAAAATATAAGATGAAAGACAAAATTCCAGCATCTTTTGTTAAAAGAGCAAAGCCTATAATTCACAGAATAATCAAAAAAGAAATGAGTCTTTTATTGCTGATTGAGCCCACCACAAACAACTTTGAGTGAATACTATGTCCACATCAAGCAATCCTAAAGCACCTGAGATGTACAAGTGTACTTGCGGTCATTTCTAGTGCTTACCAACCCCCCAAGGCATTGACTGTCTGTTCATAATTTGCTCTCCACTTATATGGGACCTTTTCCACAGAGCTGGACAGAAATGCCCCAATCCCAAAATATAAAAGCTCCAGTTATTTAGGAGTTGAATCCTAAAAAAAATGCTACCAATTTTGCTAAACTACTAATGTAGATAAATGTACATAAATACAAAATAAATGTTTAGAAAGCTCCAAGATTCTTTTTTATACATTGGATCATTAACCTTGCACATCATGAAATTCATCTGTTCACTTATTCAAGTAAAAACCAGCAAGGATGTGGGTAACATTAGTAGTTAAAAATATACAAACTAGAGTCTCCTTCCACATTTGTCTGATCAGAAGCCTTAATGCATAGGAGAGAGAAAAAAATCTTGCATTATGTTCTGAAGACTATTACTAGAGCTGCTTTTGTTGCAGCAAGAAAAGAGCAATCTCAGAAGATGGACTCTATAGAAGACCCCAATCAGATTGCTTGTACAGCTTCAGCACTTCTGATCAACTGTGACAGAGCATTTCGGTCCAACCTGACTGCAACCCAACAGCTCAGAATCAACACTCCTGATCCGTGGTTTCCAAATGCTTTGCCCCAGTAACAGTTCCACAACTGCTTTTATTTATACTAGAAGACTGGGGGTGGCATTATAGGATGGCAAAATCCTTCATAGAGTTTGAAAAGTCAAGCAATCTGAAACAAAGAAGTGCCTGATCTAATCAATTTTTTACACTCGTGATCTGACCTCTTTATTTCATTTTAAATTACTTTCATAATGCATGCAAGTCACAGAACTTCTCCTTTAGAGGACTCTTGACTTCCTTACTGGATAGAATGAAAGACATTAAAACATGCAATTGGAATTTTACACAAAGCAAAGCAAAGCTTCTTTCTGCTCCTGACTTTGTTTTAACCCCAAGGAAGATTCCAAATAAAAGTAAAGGAAACTAAATTCTACCTACTTTCTCTGCTACAGAATTCTGACATGACTTTTGTAATGTATTTGTTGTATTTATTTTCAGGATGTTCAAAGTTATTCTTATTCACCAAGAGAAGCATTAAATACCTTTGCAGTTCATAGAGGTAGGGAGGTGTGTACTTTTAATGTTGAAAGCATAAAAAAATTTGGTGTCTTGGGAGAAGGAGATTAAGAAAGGACTGCAGTTCCAAGGCTTCTCAGAGTTGATACCCAATATCTGTAGATGTTTGACATTTGTGTTTCAGATTCTTATCTAGGTATGGTGAACAAGAATATCACCACCTCTGACTCACACAAATGTCAAGATGGTAAATTACTTGTTTTCTTGAAGCACTAGGGGGCTAATGAGTTCTTTAAAGAAATTCTCTAAAGAAAATAATTATTCTCTATTCAGCTCAATGTGCAAATGTCATGCCTATAATGTTACAATTAGGAAGGCATACCTTAATATTACTTAATAGTGAGGGGGCCTATTCTTTAGAAATACTAGTGACCATGGTGCATCCAGAACCCCCAGCACCCTCACATCAAGATAGAGCAGCTGTTTAAAAGGAAAAAAAATTCAGCAAACAGAGCTTACCTAGATAATATTTAATGACTTGTGATTTAAACCAGGAGATTAGGCCAGTAATCTTGTGCTTTTCTGTACTCTGATCCTTTTATCATAATTAAAAGACAGTTACAATGCATACACACAGATTGGATTAATTATTACAGCACTATAACCTGTCTCATCATTTCATAAATCTTCAGTGCCAGATTCAGTCAACAACCTATGCTTTCTGCAAAGGAAAGGAACAACATCTTACAGGTTCGACTATTAGAGATGCAGTTATTTCAGGTGATTTTTCAAGAAATGCCTTATCCGTATCACCAGCATAGGATTACACACACACACACACCCGTAACAGAGAGTCATCTACTTAAAATTAAGGACAAAGGCTGAAATTCCTGCTGAAAACTGTTTTAAGCTATTTTTTTCTCCCCAACTAATAGTTAAGTGATATTTAATCACTTATGTAGTAAGGGATATTTAATGTGATAACAAGGAAAAAGATTATCTAAAGGGGTATTTTTCCCCCAACGCTTGGAAATTAGTCCAACAGTTTAAATTCCACCTTTTAAAAAATCCATCTCATTGAGTGTAAAATTATAACTTCTTTTTCTCTGAAGACAACAGTCATTAAACTTCTCATTTAATTATTACTACATGGAAACTCACTCATAGACTGTTGGGCTTTTTTAAAAAAAGCAGGAAGTTATAGTTGTATCAACTAAATCTGCATGAGCAGCTTGCCCTCTGGTGACTAACTTTGTGAGAACGTTTTGCAATACATATAAGAAGACTGGTATGAATAAACAATGATTGGAATGTCTGCAGGCTCCATAAGAAAAAGCATTAAAAAATTTAAAATAAATGGTATGCATTCATTGTGCAGTATGATCACCTTTAAATTAAGAAAAGAAACAAACTGGACTGAAGATAAAGTGTCAAGAAGATGAAGAACAGAAATTCAACCGCAGAAAAGACACAGAAAAGAACTGAAATTCCAAAATTTTGCCTAAGAATTCTGAAGGCTAAGACAAAATAAAGGAACAAAAGGTCCCTAACTGCACACATTCCTCAAGGGTATGAAAGGCAAGTCCAAAATCGGGTTGTCCAAAATCAGCAGGGAAATAGTATCATCTCTCAGTGACTGATGAGGAACAGAAGTGCAAGACAAAAAACCCAACTTGTGTAGTATCACAAAGAAATCTTCATTGACTGTGAAAAGGAAATCAAGTAAGGATCCTAACTAGCTGTCTAAGCTGCTAGATCACATTTCTTTCTTATGAAATGGCTAAAGAACTGAAAAGTCTTTAGTTATACTTTGCTCTATTACCCAGCTCACATTTGTCCCATATACCTGCTTTCCCTAACAGCTTAAATCACCTTTGCAAACAGCTGTACTTCCCTCACAGCTAGCTCCTCAACAAAAACATTCCCACATGGGATGTCTTTCTTGGTCTTGCCTTGCTTGTGTATGCAAGGACCGTTGAAATGTTGTCTGAGTTAACTGCCGTGACTGTCCATCTAACCTCTTTCTCACTGTCCTTAGCTAAGACTTGCTGTTGGACAGTAACTACTTCCACTTGGAGATACTCAAGCCTGTAGAGGTACAAGTTAATAGTAATGACAGAGAAAAGGAAATGCTGGGGGTGGAATGCAGGAAAGAATTGTGAAGTGGAGTTAACCTCCTAAATCATTGTTGTCTCTTGCTTGAATTCACCAGGAAGTTTAGTTAGTTTGAAGATCAGTAGAATGCTGGATAATTTCTTCAATGATCACAAATATTGATCATAAACACATATCTTCCCAGCTACCTCTTGGTCATTGAGCACATAACCATAGCATTCTAATTAAATAAATGCTGTTTCTAGATTCCTTCCCTTGTGAAATACCTTCTGAAATCAGCTCTTTCACCATCTGGCACCCCTCCTGTTCTCTCTCAGCCTCTTGTGTACAAGGGGAACGAAAAAGGTAGCTGCTAGTCCTGTACAATTTTGATGTGGCATTAGCAATCAGAATCCTAGAAAACATGCAGTCAGCTCGACAGATACCCGTATGAATTCCTAAATACCCCGCAGGAAGTAGTGCCTAACACATCTCCAATGGCAAACTACATTTTATTTAAAAGACAAACCATGAATCTGCATAATACTTTTTAAAGGAATGAGTTGAATGTTTAGAAATTGTTCACTCTGATATTGCCCTCTCTTCTCAGTCAGAAAGAGTTAAATATCCTCGTTTTATTCCCTGAAGGCTGCTGGTCCCACGCAGAGGTGCCATGTTTTATTTAAAACATGCTCTCTCTCAGTAACCACTTGTTCTAATTGGCAAGGCAAGGCTGGGTCCCCAAAGCACATAGCTCGTTAGATTCAGTTTGGATTACAAAAACACGATGAAACAAACTGCATCGAAATGTACAAATTAACAGCTCAGGAGTGCACGACACGGACATGGAATTAGATTGTAATATGGAACAAACTCCACAGGGAGGTTAAGGAACAAATCACTACTATCTCTATAAACTATAGAAGGGTTCCAAATGACCAAATACACAAAACAGAGCACAGACTTTTCCATAAATCAAGCAAACTGCTAAATTAGAAAAAATAACATTCCTTCTTCTAGCTTATGCACACATTTATAAGACAATGGAGTGATAAAAAAGTTAAAATAAATTAAACCCGTGGGTTGCACATCCTCAGTAGGTAACTCCACCTTCATGCTGGCAAAGTGCAAACATCATGGCAATTAAGTCATATTTCTGAACATTTTTTTACATCGATGCAGAATCTATACACAAGGGACTAAATTACAGTTGGTGCTTGAACAAGTCATTTGGAAAGGTTACGAGTTAGAAGGGGAAGTTATTAAGAAAAGAAAAAGAAACTGGCTTTACCATAAAGAAAAAAGCATACTAGAAAACAAAGCTATGAAAAACTGAAAATAATGTCAGTCTGAGGAAAAAAAGGGCTTGAGCGCTTTTGTTTGCTTGCAGATCAATCTATACAATGGGACTGGCAATCCCCTGAGATAAGGAAAACATATGGAAAACATCAGTGACGTCTGGTCAAGACAGAGCAAAAAATAAAATTAAGACCCTTCGGTAATCTTTTCAAGTAGCCAGTACTGAGGTCATATTTTTGCTTGAGTGTAATTTATATTTTTATCAAATGAGTCCCAGTCTACTAGACTGAATTTTGCAAGACACAATCCAACAGCCACTAATGTCCTACAGGGTAGTTTGCTGACAGAATTGATTGACTGTAAAATGGTAATAGTTATTAATTAAAAGGCATTCCATTTTACTAGACAGTGTTGGTGGAAAGACACTTACATGACAGGATAATGCCCCAATAACTTAAAGCAGCCAGAAAGAAGAAAAGAAAAAAGAAAAATCTGTCCTACCTCAATACACAACATTTGCGTGATAGCTGTAAAAGAAATTCTTTCTTTCACTAGCAATTGCACAGAAACTTCATGGGTCTGTCCTTCATCAGTGCTTGCCCTTTCCCACTATTTCATCCAGGGGAAGTTAAAGGAGGATGAAAAAGGACAAAATAATTGAGCACACCAAACCAGCTGCTGAGCCATTGGCCATTGGCCTGCTGACACCCCTCACTGCACTGCTGCACACACAATGCCTTCAGACAGCCAGCTCCCAGGAAGGTGAGCGTTGTGCCTCCTGCACAACATCTTCCACACCTTTTTATACAATGCACAGCCAAATCACATCCATACTGACACAAAGCAACACAGGAGCACTGTGCTCTGCAGCTTCCATGCCATGACAATGCAGATACGGAGCCCTCAAATAATGTTTTACTAGCTTCATTTAACATGTTATCTGTATTTAACTCCAGAAAAGCTTCAGATATCCCTCCCTCACAAATTTCCAGTTCTCCTTATATATTGAGACCTAGGAAGACACTTTATAAATAGGCTGGATGATCTGGTTGATGTTTATTCTGACTAATGTAAAATGATTAGTCCTAAGCTTTGATCATACAACTGTATTTGAATAAATTATTTTCTTCTGATTTGTATTTCCCTTCCAAACCTTTAAGACAGGTTAGGGTAAAAGGAGTCAACTAAAAATCCCTTCCCAACCTTTCCACAAAAGATTGCCCTGTTTTAACAATACAAATAGAGCTACTACTCACATTTTTAAGTTTTTTTAAAGACAAAGAACAGTGAGTACTAACACAGTAAAAGGAATGACTGAGGTCAGCAGTACAAATCAAATGTATAAATAACTGAAGCAGTTTATCCAATCTTTTTCTTAATTCCATTTCATGGTGACTCTCTTTTTCAAGTTCAGCATACATCTCGAATTTCAAGCTTATTAATTACACTAAGACATCTTTTTCCTACCAGGTTTACCCATTTAGACATTCTTTAGTTACACAGTAAAAGAAATTGAATGTATGCCAAACAATAGCTTTGGTTATATTTGAAATGTTGTATTCTTTACCAGAAGGTGCTCTAGAAATAAGAAACATTTTTGTAGCTACTGTAACAGCTATACAATTTTCCAAAGAAATATTTAGTTGCAGCCTTGACCGTGTAATAGAAGTTAAAGATGAAGCTTGACTGCTTTCAAACTCTAACAAGTGAGGGCCATTTTTTGTAGCAAGCATCCATATTCTTCAAAATATAAAGACAGATGTGAATACAGCAGCAAATTTTAACCTAATGAAGCAACATATTGAGGCACTGCCTTCTATTACCAGCCAACAAAGGGAATACCATACTGAAAAAGAAATGTCTTGTGTAGTGGTAAAGAAAACTAGTTCTTAGTGAAGCTTTCAAATTTCTGGAAACACTCCTTGCTGCTTTACTAAAAAAGTACTAAAACTTATGCATTCACATCGGAAATTACAAGTGTATGAAAAACACAAATATAACAGATTTTTATCATTCATTTAACACTGAAAACTTCATCAACACAATGCTGAATGAAGCATAATTTAGTAATTACCATACAATAGGGTACAGCAAAAAAAAATCACAATTTGAAAGACCAACATGTGAGATGCACCTGCTGAAAAGGTTTCCAGTAAGCAAGCTGAAAGCTTGTCTAAGAATCAAATCAGCAGTTAATTAACAGCAAAATCTATTTAGGCAAGAATGCTGATTTTTGCCAGCTCCTGCTTACAATAGGAGTCATTACTGCCAGACACGGCAGCACTTAGAGACAAGTTCTAAAGAGTTCCTAAGATTTACAAAAACAGAGAAAAAGAAATTCTACTATTCAATAAGTCTGAGACACAAAAAACTGCCTATTTTTTAAGCTCCAAAACCTGCGTGCGATTTAAGCATGACAAAATAAAGGTCTGCTCAACAAAGGAGGAAGGTTAAGATATGCAAAAATATGAAGTAACTCTATAGTCAGACACCTGAGTTCAGGCAGTAGGTGAATAATCTGACACTTCTACACTCAGACAATATATAGTACATATTAATGTCTATTTTTCTTTTTCACTCCTTATTAGACCTTTTCAACTCAGAAACATAAAAAATACTATCAAAGTTTCAAAGTTTCATCATAACCTAGCATAAAGTTAAGCATATGTATTGAAAATACAGATGTGGTTCTAGCAATATGGACTTTCTGCTAGTATAATGACGATTAAAAATTTTGATTTTTTTTCCTCATCAATAATCCAGTTATTAAAAGAAGGTGTTTTATTTCAACCTCAAAATAAGACCCAACGAGGAGCTGAAGCCCCTAAAACTCAGACAATTCTTGGGTTATATGACTGAGCTATTTTTTCAATTTCAGTGACACTGATCTAGTACTTTGCACAACATGAATATAAATATTGCACAGCCAGATTAAGGGATGGATCTAGAACTGCAACCTCTTGAAGTTTCAATTATGTGTTCAGACAGAATGCCTATGATTTTGATTCACGAATCCATGAATATTCTAATCATATTTTGAGTTTTGCAACTGCATCTCTCCACCAAACCACCCAGTGCTACACTTACCTTTAGCTTCACAGACTACAGAACAAGCTGAAATCCACTTCCTGTACCTCTTTCCAATGCTGACAGAACATAATACTAATTAAGCCTTCTATGCTCACAATCAAATGAATTAAAGATAGACTGCATTTTTTGGGGGTGATGTAAGTAGAAAGTGTAATCTTATCATGTTTTCTATTTAAATTTTTGTTCTTACTCTGTAATAGTTCATTCTGTGACTGTTCCCAGAGGTTCCAATTAAAACTGAATTCTTGAGGTATCAGGTGCTGTTTCCATGAATGCAGAATTCCTGCCTGAAAGATCCTACTTTATCAAGTGGCATTTCAAAAAGTACTCAAACAATGTCCCTACCTGAAGTTGATACTAGAACTTCCATAAACCTAATGGGAGCAAAGATAGGTTAATAACCAGCACTTTTGAAAATTTTAACTCATCATTGTCCTATATTTAATCATCCAGAATTTACAGTTTACCATAGTGAAGGAAGAAAGGCTGCAGCATTCTTGAAAAATGTGGTGTCACTAAGGGAGATACTCTGTCCATAATTTACATTTTTTACTTACCAGCCTATATTCTGACCAAAATAACCTACAAAAAAAAACAACCCACCAAAAAAACCTGCATAACCCACACCACATTACTGCATTTGTATTCTAGATGCATGGGAAGTCTGAAGCAACTATGTCTTCACCTTCTAAAGAGTGTATTTATTTGAAGCACTTCAATATGTGGGGTTATAGTTGTTCTGTATCTGGAGACTCTGAGGCATGGATAACACATGGTCAGCAGTGAATTAGAGACAGAATGTTGTGAAGTACTTTGCAGAAGTACAATTAACTTGAAAAATATTTAAGAAAAGCTCTTGATCATTTCAGAGTCTGTTTTTTCTACAGGGTTCAAGTAAAACAAGGCAGATATTCCTTATTGGAACAGGCAGATGGTGTGAAGAGGAGGCAAAGACAGCTGAAGAGGATAGCTAACTTCAATTCAAGCTCTTCTGCAATTTTTATCAACCCTTATGTGCAAGCTAATAACTAGCCTGTGATAAGTGAACAGCAATTTTGTGGCTGTACAGAAGAGCTTAGTGCACTTTCTGGATCTAGATGAAAACACTGGGCAGTTATAGGCAAAGGGCTGCAAGTATCTCTGCAGTATGCAGCTCACTCTTGCCACAGAACTCTGAACAATTCTGTAGTAAACTGTGAGCACGTTTAATGTAAGAAAAAGTACAAAAGACAGCCAAAACAAGGAATGCCAGTCTCCCTGCTATATTACCTGGTTGCTTTTAGAGTTTGTCTCATCTTTGGACAAATGTGAGTGAAAATTCAGTGAACTTATTTTGATAATAAATTTAGAAAACAGAAGCATTTGGTCAAACAATAAAGCAAACCAACATTACCCTTTGCTCCAATTCTGGTCTAATTAATCTGATGGATGTCAAATTTGACCATTTTTTCCGCAAGGCATTGGTGTCATGGTTTAGGAATCATATTCCTGAACTTAGTATCCCACTGAAATTCCAAACCACAAGCTGCTCCCTCACTGCTGCCTCCCCTTGCGGCAGGCTGGAGAGGAGAAGTGGAAGCACAAAGGCAAAGACTGCAGGCTGAGATAAAAACAATTTACTGGAAACAGCAATGAGATAACGAACAGTAGCAGCGACAATATTAATAACAAAAATGTACCAGAGAGAGGAGAGCAGTTCACATGCAAAATGCTCAGAACTGGCATCACCCAACCACTCCCTCTGCCAAACTTCTTTGACTGGAAGGCAACAACCCCCTTCTCCCTGGAGGAGTGTCCCATTCCCCCCACCCCTGGCAATGAGGGGAGGTGGTACAGAATAACCTCCTGTCGAAGCCATGTCCCCTCCTGGCTACCACAGAAATTAACCCCCTCCTGGCAGAACCAGGACAATGGGGAAGCCAGGACATGCAGAAGCAAAGAAGACTTCATCATCATGTATTTACAAACCTGCTGATAGTTCAGAAAGTCTGAAAAACCTGCTAAGATAGGGAAGTTCCACGTTCCACGAATAAATCATACTGCACTGTAAACAGAACGTTTCATCCCTTGAGGACTTGTTGCCCTTCTCCCCTGATCTATATAAAAAAGGAATGTTTACACAAATGTAAGGGTCTTTCCTGCTGTGTGTGTCTGAAATTAATCTTATTTTTAAAAAAACGAAGACTGGATTCCTCCATCTAGGAAAAAAAAAGAACAAAAAAAGTAATTTAAAGATTTACTAACCTTTTTCGTTGTGTGGATTTCTTTTTTCTGAAATAAAAGAAAAATGAAATGATGGTCAAGAGAAATAACATTTTGAAATTTTCCCTCTATTTCAACACATTTGAATAAAAAGCCTGCCATAATAAAAGAGAAAAAAGAGGAACTATTTTTCACATCCTTTCTCTGGAGTGCCTGAAACAGTGAAAAACATCTTTCAACACCTTACTTGCCTAAAATCTTGCTACCTGTAATGGTTAAATTTACAGAAACAGGAGTACATATCTTTCTATATCAATATGTATCTAGAAACCCAGTATAGAAATATGCTAAAAATATTTCAGTAACATCAGGGAAAAAAAAAAAGTAGAAAAACATTTCTATGTTGGAATGATGACACTGAGATGTTTGCAGTTATGACTCCAAAAGAACTGGTTATTTCAATACTAATTGTTGAAGGAACCATAGTTAAGATCTAAGATAAATTTGTCTTTTTTCACAGTACCTTTATTCCAACTACTAGTAGCTCTTTAAGTTACTAGAACTCTTCCAAAGACTTATGTCATTAAAATAAACGGGCTCTAAGGAACATCTTGAAAATTTAAAAACATGAGCTTTCCCACCTCCACCCCGCCAATCACACAAGGTTTCATCTTACAATTTTACAGCAGAGAAAAATTATCAGAGGTATCGACATTTCAGAAAAATTGCCGAATAGAAGCCAGGAATATTCTTCTCATTAAAAAGAAACAAAATTACAAAGAAACAAAAAGAAAATCCAAACCAGTAAAAACCAAAAGAAAAGATACTCTGCCAAATTCCTGGTCTGCTGGCTGTGAAGTGTTGGGTACTCTGCTAAACTCAGAAAATGAGGGATGGGCAGTTTTGATGTTTCAGAATCAGAACACCTGCATTGCTGAGTACACAAACACAAGTTATTTACAGTGCTAATATGAACATAACAGTCCTACTGAGTCAAATCAAAGACTTGTTTGTGACTCTGTGGTCAGTAGGCAAAGAGTACAAGAAATTACTTATACTTTCTTCAATATACCCTTTCCAGAGACCCATGCCTTTGGAAAACAGCCAGAGAAATAAACTTTGCTGAACAACCTTTAAACAATCTTTATTTCCCACGTGTTTGTTTAAAGAAGTGATGCTGAACCCAAGACCTGAAATGTAAGTCAAAATTCATTTATTGTTTAAAAATGCTAAAAAAGCTTTAAAGTAAAAAAAAAAAAAAAATCTGAACTTTAAAAAATTTTATCTGTTGCCCCAAGGCAGTTGAAAATCATGAGCTATGACAGAACATCAATTACAATTAAAAAGAAGCTTACAATACTAAATAATACCAAAAAATTAGTTCAGAAGGGCAAAGCTAGAAGCTGCTAACAGGAAAAGTTCAATAACAATTCCTAAGATTTTACACAATACCAATGACCGCAAAATAAGAAAATAATATGAAGTAATTAGAACAGCCTACAGATGACTTACTGATGATTTTATATTCAAGAACTGCAAGTTAAAAGAAATGGAACGAGGTGTTCTATACCAACTTTTCCTTTTATTTTTTTTTATCCATTCTATATAGCAGAGGCTATTACAAAATAAATCCTACAAAATTCCAAATTACAATTCAGAAGTTGTGTTGTGGACACCACACCATCCATAAAGGAGCTGTGCTGGCAAAAGAAGCTGTGCTCCGTAAAGGAGCTCTGTAGTTCAAGGATGTACTTAAGTTCCCTAAACTTCAAGAACAAGGTTTGATGGGTACATTTACACAAGGGCTCTTGATTAGCAAATAAAGGAAGCACCAAAGTGAGGAAAATGTGATTACATATACACACTGAAAGAAGAGAAACCCATGCACAAATCCTAAGGGAGATGCCAACAATGTGGTTTCAATAATCTAAGGGAAACACAAAACCTTTTACTGCACTTACCAGCAAAGCATTTGGAACAGAGATTCATAGTCTTGCTGGACCTGGGGCAAAAAATAAAAAAAAAAATAGAGCTAAAAAATTCATTATATTTCTAATCAATACAGGGAAGTTTTGGGGGGAATGAAACAAGGGTACAGAGAAGGTAAGAACTTAAATGGCCAGGAATCAAAAGTGTCTAAAAGTGGCTGAACTAGAAACAAGAGTATGGAAAGAGACTTTGTATGGTAATCTCTTTCCAAGAGTTTCCAAAATGTGACTTCTACACATTTACCTCATATATGAAAATAAACTTACTTTACCATTCAATGCATATGTTACATATTCATCATTAAAATCTTTGCATTGCAATGTGATAATAATAGTAGACAGGAAGCACCAATACATTCCACTTGAATATTAGACTCCCTTGGCAACAGCTCTGCAGTCTTGACAAATCCTGAATACAATATAGCAATGGAGATATTGAAGTATTGTACTTATAAGGACACAGACAGATGTGCTCTTGGAAGTCTAGCTGGAATTGTTTAAGTGGTTATTACATCAAGCTGTTCATTACTACCCTCAGCTGCATTAGCAGTAATTTAAAACAACCTGGCTAACTTTGCACTGACATGGACTAGGATAGTTTGTATGATCCACAAGGGTGGCTCAGCTTTGTGGGCAGCAACCTTCAGCTGAGAAAAAACCAGCAGGAGAACAGCAGCAATATCTTAAGCCTCCCAGATGTCTACAAACTGCATATGCAATTACACCACAGGTGTTCAAACCTCAAAGTCAGTAGCATCACAAAAAAAAAAAAAAAAAAAAAAAAAAAAAAAAAAAAAAAGGTTAAAAAACCCCCCTAGGGCCCCCCTAAAAAAACAAAAAAAAAAAAAAAAAAAAAAAAAAAAAAAAAAAAAAAAAGGTTATAAGACCTCTCTAGGGCTCCCATGAAAATACCCACTCCCATGAAAATACCCAAAGCAATACACTATAGTTGCCAGTTTACAAAAAGTTCACTTCTAACATCATATCTCCTTTACAAAGTGACCTGGAGAATATTGTCTGAAGTTCTCTATGTGTTGGAGTATCTTTAGGTAAGAATGAACTGGTTTCTGTGCACATTGCCTAATATTTGATTTGTTCAGCATTCCTGAATCAACTCTGCTGGTTATTTACAGGCATTAACGCCATCGTGGGGAAGTCTAAAAGTACCTATTAACAGGCAAGCTTGTACCAAAACTGTCCATGACCATAAGACCTTTTTTCCTCCCCAGGGCAGCCTCCAGCTGGAACATATCATTTAGCCAAATTAGTTGCACCGTTCTCTCTAGAAAAATGCATATAAAGAAAGAACTGAGACTACCAAAACAGTTGTTTTCTATCTCCAACCAAACAAGAATGGAGTTTTGAGAGGAGATCTTTGTCTAACAACACATAAATTATAAAAATCTGCTTGTTACCTTAAGACAAAAAAAATTTGCCAATTTTTTCAAAGTGATTCTATCACAAATGAATATATCAAAAATATAGATTCCCCCTGCCCAAAATTTGCAGATGTTTATTTTGAATGACTTTCCAGTAAAAAAGGAAATCCAGACTTGGTCAATCATGTCTTGGTATCAGTCACATCAAAACATTACAGATACTTTTCAACTCATGCACATCTGAAAGCTGACATGCTGAAAAATTTTATAGGAACACGTATTACTGGAGATTTGAGACATAACCATTTGCCAGCTACAACAAGAGCCACAGACACATGAAAGCTAGTTTTAAATGCAAACAGTATGTGCACAGGAGAAAAGGTAATTCCCAAGAAAAGCAGAACAGCATTTTTAGCCATACAAATATATAATCAGATTGGTAGATACCCAAAGATTTAATGTGTTGACGGTCTGCACAGATTATCTACCTTCAAGAGAACTGCAATTAAAAACAGCACGGTGAGTCAACACCTACAGCATTAGTGTGCTGCAGCTCAGTACTCACTGCTTATGGGTTAGACCTTCTGGAGCAGCTCAGTATGCCAGGCAGGACCTTCTCTGCAAAGCCATTAAACCCCAGGGGCAGCAAAGAAAAAGAAAGGCAGAGTTCAGCTGGTTCATACTGATGACATTGGAATGGGCAATGACAAATGTTTTCAGTGGTATAATCAACCATCTCAGCTGTTAAATATCAATCCAAAGCCAAAATATATTTACTTATCAGCACACCAACAATGGAAAACATACAAATAGAACACAGAGCTCCATGAAAAAGAGAAAAAAAAAGCTGCCATGTACTTATAACACACAAAACCTCATCAAATTTTCTGAAAGGACAGCACTATTGGACAAGTGACCTTGTAAGCCAAGTAACACTGTTACTGTTTCAAGGATCACTTTGTCTTCGATCCTTTTACGGGCCTTTTCAAGGCATCCAAGTTAGTCTGAAGCTGCTACTATGATGAGAACCTGAATCTTGAGTGCTTTTTTTATTCATTTCTTTTACACAGCCACTTATGTGAGAGCAGATACACCAACAATACACTAGGACTAAGAAAACAGCAAAGACAGAGTAACAGCATTGATCAACAATCAGCTTTTTTGTGAAATTGCAGCATTTAATTAGAGCAAATGTTTTATGAAGAAAATACACTATGCAGTTTATATACATCAAATTTACTACATGACTGTCAAGTAAAATTTCTGACAGCTTTTTCCTACAGTGCAAATCCCTCCTCTCATTGCTAGGATCTTGTCTTTTCAGCAGGCAAGGGTTCACTCATCAGACTTAAAACTGGGAAAACCTCTCACGAAGCATGTGTTAACCACATCACTGGTTTAATTATTTCTCGGTGACTCCAGACTTCACCAGAAGCTCACAGTACCAAGGAGGAACACGAAAATGTAAAATTTCTTTGTTCCTGACAACCTTCTCAAATATATCATACATCTGAATTATCCATTATTTCTAGAGACAATTTAATTTGAAACACTCAAAGTTTTGAAATATCAAACAGTCTTGATCATGACACAGTCCTCTGTTTCCACTTCATAGGAAAAAGACTGTCATGGATGACTTTTAGGGAAGGCAATACAATTCCTGTTTCTAGGAACACATAGCAAAATCATGACATGTGGTGCAGAAGGCACAGCAAAGCTAGAATTCTAAGTTAGTCCTGGCAATGAGAATTGCATGTTTTAGACTGCAAGTCTTTAGGCTGACACCCAACACTTCTACACCCTTCTGACGCAGCTGGCCTGGGATACGCTTCTGAATCAGATATCAAATCAACACGTTTTCTAGCTGGACATATTACAGTAATTCCTAGATTTCCCTCATAAAAGTCAGCTGCATGCTGAACAGCACCTAATCCAGTATTACTCACAGTATACATTTTATATGTACAATATCTCTAGAAAGTCAATTTTATACAGATAATTTATAGTCTCCACTTGTACATAACTTAAGCTGGTATTCAGAAAGACATTCATATTTATAGATAAATCAAGTCAAATAGAATGGCATTATCGCTGAGGCAGAATATTTGGTTAAAACCTCTTTGAAGGTACTTCCATCTGTCAAAAAGAAACCATTTAACTAAAATGTGACACAAAATTATTATGTAGATTGGAAACCACAAGGTGAAGCAAGCTCAGAAGGTCAAGTGGCAGACTAAGTTAACCGCAGAGGATACTTCAAGCCCAGAGGCTACAGCATGATTGCATGCAACAGTTCTGCAGGGTTTGGTCTGAAAGAAGTGAAGGTATTAAAACTGCCTCTGCTGCCAAAGGGGGAAAAAACCACTCCCTTAACAGCATGGCCATGAAAGCAGTAGCACTGACATAGGGACTTTGAAAGAGGAAGAAAATCACATAAATGGGAAATCCTGGAAGTTCTAACATATTTATACTTTAAGCAGGAAATAAATTGCATGTAAAGGTAAAAATAAAATACACGTTTGAGGCTCTCCAAACCACCATCCCTTTACTTGTGCTGTTGTGCCTACAACTCCCAACAGCAAAGGGAACTATTCGAGCATTGACAGACCTGCACACAGATCACTATAAGGTCCCAACCTCAGAGAGATGCACATGTGCATCTCCAGTTAAAGGTGCATAATGCAAACTGAGAGCCAGCAGTGGGCACTAAATAGCAAAAATCACATACTTCAAATCCTATATGTGTTCATATCACGTACCACAATTGATATGTAACTACGAAAACTGAAGAGACTGCTTTCCTGATTCCATTTTCATATCGTACTTCCATTACATTCTTATGAAGGTGCGAAGTGGCCTCATCTGCTCCAAGAAGAGCACTTGATCTTATAAACTTAATTTTAAGCTCTATACTATCAATTATTCCTTTTATTCACTGCCATTTTACAGTATATTATTGCAAGATGCTATCCAAATCAATGCACATTCTACTTTGTCTTCACTGGAAGTTTGGTTTTCCTTCCCTCTATTCCAGTAAATAAATACCAACACAAAACCACTTTCAGAGAATGCAAGTTAATTCTAGCCCTAAATCTCAAAGACATAACTGTTAGATGCAAAGCAGTTGATCAGAATAAACAGAATCAAAAGACAATCTGACTCTGAAGATTCAAGAACAAGTTACACGTGGAAATTTTGTGCAATCAAAGAGTTAAAAAGAAGTATATCAAAATTTGACTGATCTCAAAATACTCAAGTCTCCAGATACAAACGTCTGTCAAGAAACTTAGACAGGCACACCTAATAAATAATGAAGGTTTTGGTAACAGAATCCTTCATTTTTCAGCAGATGATCAGGTGCTTCATAACTTACCCATTTCATCTTTAAGACAAAAAACAAAAGGAGACCTGAAACACTAAAAACTAACACTAGCTTTACTCTACACAAGTGCCAAAGGGCAATACAAAATACTCAGTTTCACCTGTATTAGCATGCCACCTAGACTTTTTAAGGTAATGGTGAACTAGTATTATCAGTGCAGCTGCCTCAGAGTAAAAATTCTATTACTAGATACAGGTAATGTATTCTTAACACTTGAAAAACAACACTAGAATAATCATAATTCTTGAAACTAATTTTTGTTCATCTGTGTTTTGATGATGGGAGAATAAGGATTTTGGAGAAAAAATGTTTTCATGTAGCATACGTGCATTAGACATTTAATTTTAGAGATATTAAAACCACTGATACTAATTAAGTATGACTATAAAATCCCAGGTTCTCCATTTTTATTGGAAACAAAGCCTTCCAGCATATCTAGTAATGGTTTGTTAGGATTCAGAAGTTGCTATGACTCGGCAGCAGGAAAACGTATCTACTTCAGTGTCCCTGTAATTGCATGGGTGATTAAATGCAGCATGTTAAACGCTTCTTGGTCCCCTTCCAGCACAGCAATTACAGTGGGATCACAGTGTCACTACAATACAAACGTATCTCGGCCCCTGAATGATACCTGTCCAACAATGTCAGGGGCCCTATGTTTGAGAAAGATTAACATAGTATGAATCATGTCATTAGTTAGTTAAAACCACAAAGATACTCCTTATATGCTCAGCACACACTATGTCATGCATTTTGCAACTTAGGACAACTATACACGTGTTAAATCAATGCATTTATACTACTGTAGTTAATGATCTGTCACCATTTCCATTAGAAAGCAATTTTCAAAGCCTTAGACCTCTGCTAAGAATTCACTCTGAGATGAATCCTGGCACACGGCACAAGCGAAACCATAGACACGTTTACTTTCATCCAAATAAATTAGAAGGATTATTTATTATTAAAAGAAAAACGATCCAATTCTGTATTTCCCTGACACTTTTCATCATTCATTCAGAGCCTCTAAAGCTTCACCTTGTAGAAGAGGGAGGTTAATTAGGCTGTGTTAATAAGATCCTCAGTTGTCCTTTGAAAGTTCTATACATCCTGTACACTACCTTCTGAAAAAACTCATTTTACTTTTCTAAATCAGAAGTCACCTCACTGATTTCATATATGCTGCATATTTGATATTTATAGGTCCTCTGTAATTTATAATCTTGCTAAAGGAATATAGGCAAGTTTTTTGGGGCAGTTTAAACAATTATTAATATTTTTAAACTGAGGTAGTTCAATTATTCTTCATAAATGATGCATGCCAAATTCCTTTCAAATAAAAGAGCAGAAGTGGAGCATGGCAAACGCAGGTGGACCTACAGAGAACTTGGCAATGAGAAAGTCATACGCATTCAGAAACAGATTTTTAAGTGAACTAAGATCTGAAATTAAATATCCCACAAATGCATTCAAAATCTTCTACTTCATTATCTGTTCTACACTTACATGTTCAGGGTTAAGAACTCTAGTTCAATTAGAAAAGTGTTATCAGTAACATTTTTCTATGATTACAGCTACTGTAGGGTGTTGTGCTTTATAAACATCAGTATTCTGGTGCTGGACTTCTCATTTTCACCACAAACAATTTAAACGTTGCTTATCTACAGATTTTTGGTAAGCTGCTGAAAATGATGCTTCAGCCAATGAGCCATATGTTCTTACCTCAAATTGAAATGAAATGGAGGGCAAACTTTATGAACATTACAGTGTACTAGTGCAATGCCCTTCTGGAAGCTTTCCACATTCAAAAGATATGCTGATGTAGCTCAATGAAGTAGCTGGATCCTAATTTATTATTTTTTCCAATGGGTACCCTAAAGCATCCTTTTAAAACTCTATGACTGAAAGACCTTTTATGTTTTAAATATATAAAGACACTGAAGCACTCAGCTGACAATTAGTCCAGAAAAAAGCACAAACATACAAGTCGTAAGAGGGAAGATTGAGGAAAATACACAGTAAAGTAGCTGAGTCTTACAGAACACACAAAAATACATATAGAGTTTTCACTGAAAGCCTTCTCCAACAATTCCTAAAATAAACTGTAAAAGAATCTAGTGCATTTAAACTAGCATAAACAGGTTGTGAGAACTTCAATCTGATTCATCTGGGTTTCTAGCGGAACTTACAATGTTGTTGCCCTCCAGTCAAAGTTAAACGTTTCATATTCCCATGAATACAGAATTCTACACTTTAAAAAAACAATCTTAACAGCTAAATCATATACCAAACATTCTTCTGATAACTCTTCAAAATCTTTCAAGAAGATATGTAGCCTACTATTTAAAGGACAATTAAAAGGTGGAATTCTAAGAGTTGAAGAGGCTTTTAGCGAAGTAAGAATAAAGCCTGAAAGTTGTGATCTACCCACATTCCACCAATTCCTTAAGGCTATTATTTTGGTGTATATTGCAAGTAATAACTAACATTGCCCTATGACAACACAATCATCCTCCTGAGATTTACAATATGAGATATTAACTTCATCTTTTTCTTCAAATCAGATACTCCAAATAAATGCTCTGCTGATAAGCACCACTCAAAAATCTATTCCATTTCTGTTATTCCTTCTACCACAGGATCAGTAAATAGATATTAAATAGTAAAGCATTCTCAGAAAAAAAGGCAGCTGGAAGAAACCTCAAGAAAAACCGTTTTGACCCCAGACTTAAAGGTATGGGTAATTATATATCAAACCTTGCCAGGAAACCCTCCTAAAAGACTTCCTGACCTGAACTGCCAGATTTAGCATAGCAAGTAGGAAAATGATTCTTGCTAATTTTAAGCCCAGAGTGTCTCTCCTCTATGCAAATGTATAGAGAAGCATTATTTTTTTTTGTAATCAAAGTTGTTTTTCTATGGCACAAGTATACTTAAAAATGCCTGCCATTATGATGGCTCAGAAGGGTTAGAATGTTTGAATTCTTGGTAAGGAGGGGAGAGGGGAATAGCTTTGCAAAGCATTTCCAAGACTGTAGAGTTTATGTCAAGTAACATTGAAAAGGACAAGGCATGCGAACAGGTTTAAAAATGCTGTTGTTGCATTAGTATTAACAAATCACACTAATATTCTGCTATAAATACTGTGCCATATATATTCTTCCAAAAGCCAGCAGAACACAAAAATTATAAAACAAAGTACTTTGTTGCAGAGCTCTACATTTTATGTCTAATGAGTCAAACATTAATAAGGCAAAAAGGAGTTTCAAGTGTTGACATCCCAAACATGAAGAGAGAAAGCACCTGAAGGTGCACTATATGCAGAAGATCTGACTGGATTAGTTAGAATCCCAGTTATTATTTTGACTATTCATTGCTATGAGTTAAAGAGCACAGGAAGCTAGGTTCAGAAATAAAGCAGCCAAAACCAAGAGGAAAGAGTATCCTTTGGAGAAAGCAAGAAAGCATTACTATTCTGAAATGGGCAAGGAACTATGTCCTACTTAGTAAAGAGCGGGATGTCCAACAGGATCTCTCACCTGCCTAGACAACTCCAAAGAGCAGCAATGAGAGACATTTTGTGAATGAAAGACAAACTCCCTTTTATGGTTGTCTGCACTCCCAAATTCTTCTAGAACTGCGCACCATGGCAGAACTGTGGCACTTCTTAAAAAGCAGCTGAAGAATTTTGACAAGGTGCCTGCAATCCTCTTATTACATTGTTCATAAACACATCTGAAAGATGGAAGTTAGCAGGCATTTTTGCTCCTCCCCCACTTAAAACAGGTTTCAGTAGTCCCCAAAAGTTTAGCTGGATGGAAAATTTCTCCATGGGAAATTCACTTTCTTCCATCCTAGCCTGCCTTATACCCAACATTACAAGTCAAGAAGCAATGGGTTCTTACTCTGGTCACTGCTGCCTCTACACCTGACTAACTACACACTTTCAGTTCTCAGGTGTGAAAATGCAGCTATGTCTCATGGTCCTATTTTAGGAAAAAAGAGTACTTCAGTTCCTCTTCAGGAATTTGAATTATATTAAGATTATGCCTACACTAGGAGCAATCTGCCACTTTACTAAATAAACATTTCTGGAAGCAGATCTACCCACACTCTCAGAAAACAATTCCACCGTGCTGTTACAGCAGCAGAAAAATAAGACAAAGAAAGTAGCAAAAAAAAAAAAAAA
>VXBU01014139.1:284750-298386 GCA_013400315.1 Bombycilla garrulus
AAAGAAAAAAAATACACAGAAACCCCCCACAAACACACATAAAAAGTCACTCTTAAAATTGGAATAAACCACCCAAGACTAGCTTACTTTTAGCAAAAGCAGGTATATATGTTCATCATGGCGACACCACAATTTTGGTCAATTTCCTAATAGCTCTCAGGTGGATGCCTGTCCCTGATTTTGTAGGTATCAGGCAATGAACATAGGCTCCCACCCTGGTTCTTCTGAACCACCCCAGAGTAAAGAAACAAAGTGTAGCTGTCTCACTACACTGCAGAAATGTTATAAACTAATGTTTTTACCAACACATTACACAAAGTCCTGGCTCTGAAGCACGCTCTGGATGTTTAACCTTGAGAAGAGATAACCTCTCATAAGTAACTTCGGAGTTTTCTCAGTATAATTCCAACCAATACAACACTTCTAGCCAGCATAAAACCACTTATAAATAATTCCTTCACAATGTTTCTGTGTTAAACATTCAATTTCTACAGTGTCTGAAAAAGACTAAATAAAATAGGTAAAATTTAGAAGAAAGAGTTAAGGAACAAATCAACACAAACATGTTTGGTAACACCGAAAAGCAAACAAGCTCTCAAAAAAACCCCCAAAACACTATAAGCAAGAATTAGGCTGATAATAACAAAGACTTATACAAATACATGAATCTGAATATAGAAAAAGGTGCGATTTTTTTTTTTCTTTCCCACATGTGCAGCCAGGGACAAACACAGGTAAAGAAATACAAGAGCAGTATACACTAAGCACCATTAGTTCAGTGAAACATGACATTTGATAGGCTGGCTCCCACAGCTCCACTGACAGCAAATATAAAGCAGCATCCTCTCTTTTCAGCAGTGTTTGGTACAAAATTGCTTTTCTCAGGAGCTTCTAAGACACAGTCGATGCTGGCCATGGGAAGTGTCTTCAGCCCCAAGATCCTTCACTTCCTGAAGGGCTATGCTCTATGGAACATCCCAAATCAGTCCATTCAAAAACAAATACCAAAGTGGAATGTGTAGGAAATCTGCACAACTAAGAAATCCAAAATTAAATGGAAGTGCTTGAAAGACTTGAGTAATTTTTTTAGGGGGAAGGGGAACATTATTTTGGGTTTTTTGTTTGGTTGATTTTGAGGTTTTCTTAAGCTGTAATTAAAACATTAAACATGAAAGACATTCTAATATCTGAAAATCTCAGCTCTTCCCTACATCTTCAACACAATTTCCAAGACCTGAGTTTGACCCAAGGACTGCTGCTCAATGCCATTCTTTTTTCCAAGTAAGTGATTCTGGAAAGTTAATGAGTTAACAACGTCGTAGAGTTCAGTAACTGAACTGCAAGTAAATGTGCTCTTTTCTGCAAATCCTATGATCCTCAGCCCAGGAGAAACAGCTGCCTCAACTCTACTTTATCCAGCTATGTTATTTGAAAAGTCTTTTCAATTTTACTTTGAACAGAAAAATGCTTAAAACAAATTTAACTGGGCTAAAGAACTACACATTAAAAATAGATTGTAATAAACATCCTGATCCCAAATTACTTGAGCCACAATGTCCAGGATTTGTGGCTGAAAAACAGGAAACAACTTTAAAATAATGTAATGGACCACAGTGTCCATGTCTTGCATTTTCCAGCATTTTGAGTACAAATGCATAATCTTCAAGCAAGTACAATAGAAATAGTATTCCAAGTTTTTTTTTCAGAAAGAAAAAGCATCTTAAATACCCCTCTACAAATTTGCTAAATGCAGATTTATGAAATGCAGAACCTGCCTACCACTGATACAAGAGCAAATACTAAATTATTATATTAAATCTTCTCATTACCTACAGTTAGCTTACAGGTCTGGCTGCTGGTCTTTAAGTAATTGTAGCCATACAATTTGGTTCTACTATAGAAGAACTAAGTTTATTAAGTTACTGTACTAAAGCTTTTTCAAAACACAGATGAAGAGCACCCTATGCATTCTTTTAGTAGACAGTATTCCAGTCATTGCTATTTTCTTTTATCATGTGTTAATTCAAGCTAACATGCACCTGACTCACTGAGTAAAACTGACATATTACTAGTCTATGTTTATTAATTTCTTCCACAGAGAAAATCGAAACTCTTCAAACAAACATCTGATAAAAGAAGAACTCTCTGTTACGGGAAAGCTTACTGCATAAACGTTTTCATGTTTAACTTTCTCCACAAATAATGAAACTGAAGGATACAATTAAATAAAAGTGTTTTAAGTCTTAATATGTAAATGTTAATAATTACACAGATGCTTTTCCTTTTTTCTTTTAAATAGACCAATATCTTTCCATTCTCTTTTTCAGCTCTATGGTCACTATTACTGTCATGGCATTGATCAGGAAGTTAACAGTATGAAGTATCTTCCCTAAGAACTGAAACACAATGAGCACAGTACACAAAAAGCAACCCAGACAGCATCAGTGCTGAATTGGATCTATCAGACAATGTCCTAATGGAACACTGGCATTTTTATGCTAGATTATTCTGAGTTTCTTATTTTTGCACCTGTCAACTCTCTATACCTTTTCAAAATACTACATAAAACGACATTTTTCAAAAATTTAAAAGGAAGCAATAGCAATTTGTTTCTACATATTCAGATTTGGTAGTTAATACAGCTATCCCAACAAAACATTATTATTTAAAATATCCAAGTGCTGGGGATCTTGTCAGAGTCCTCAACTGTTTTGTTTCTAACTGTGACCAAGAACTGTTTCCTCTGTATGTTCAACTGCAGCATGCCTGAAAATCAGTCCATATATTCCAATATGAGCATTCATAATCACTGAAGTACAGAAAGGATCGGAGAAAAGAACAGATTCACAGATACATTTTAAGTATCTTTCTCCATACAGCCTGTCATCTCAGGCTTAAAGGACTCACTGTTTGAAATTTTAACTAACACTCGTCACTGTAAACGCTGCTGCTGTTATCCCTGACACATAAAAAAATCATTCCTTATGCTGTCAATCAGCACTGCTCACAATCTACTACAAGCATATTTTAATCACTTATGCATGGGCTAACTTCCACTACTACCCATCATACCTGGGGACTCCTAGGATTCGTTAAATTGGAACCAGTGGCATGAACATCAAACTCTGTTATTTACTTGATTACCACCTGAGAAGACAGTCAGATCTACAACAATACGCTAATCAGCAGTTTAATCTTTATTTTCTTAAAGGTATTAGAGTGAATTGGACACAAAAAAAATAATGCAGGTGTTGTGATATGTATGCAACTATAGCCAACTTCGAAAATATCTTGCAAATATAATTCTTAAAATCACTTATTTTCCTGAAAGACGTTTATGGCATGAGCTCGGTATGCATTAAATCAAAAGTGTGTCTAAGAAAGACTAGCTGTGTCCCACAGTGTTTAGGAGGTTATTTAATAGTAAATATTCCATCCATTTTTTCTTCAGCACATCCTATAAACAACTGGTGAATTGATCCAGTGTATCTAATTGACATACTAAGGGAAAGTGGACAGTCCTCCACATCTCACTTAAAGTCTGGAGAACTTTAAAAAAAAAATGAATTATCAGATATGGCAATACAAAAGCAGCAAAAGAAGTTGGGGAGAGACTCCTCATCTTTTATTAGATGGTGCTCACTTCTCCTTAGCCTTCACACATAACCAAGGTCAGAAAATTAAATTTTCTGTATATTCAATAAAAAAAACGTTAATGACTCAATATACTTTCAAATATACCACTGGTCTAACATCCATGGGTTGTACCCAGCACCCTTAAAATGATGTGGCATCACAGAAAAGTACCCACACAGGCAGGAGTTAACATAGTGCCTATCTGCTAGTTAACAAAATCGCACTCTGTGTCTCTGCTAGTTTGCACTGAACGTTTCTAATTCTCTAGGTACTCTAACATCTGTGAAACATTTTACAGCTCAAACTATCAGCACACATGGGTTTCTGCTGTTGTAAACACTGAATCAGCTGAACTACTAGAAAGACTAAGAAGAATTTAATGTATAAAGGAAATGTATTACAGAAGCAGGCTACTACACTCCAGTACCAATGGGTAAGTCACAACAGGACTTACAGCAAGTTCAGAAGATCATCCCTCAGCTCTACAAAATTCAAGTTAAATACATAACCTGCTTACACCTGCACCGCAAGACTGCAGTGAATGCCATCTGCAGTGGGCACTACCGTATGATAATTTAGACTGCAAATGCCCACAACTGCAAATTAATCTATAGGGAGAAAATACCACTCACCAAAACTAGTATTCAGTAATCAAACACATTTATTGATGTAGTAGTCTTTAATGTTATTAGAAGGGGAAATGCTGAATACTGTATTAAATGAAACAGGATAAATATTACAACTTAGCATGTTGCAGGATTCAGTATCACGTAAGCAAAGCAACACAGAAAACCTACCCAGTATAGAAAAGAAAATACAGGCAACTACACAAGCATGTATCTCTTTGCCTCCTTTTTACATTGTATTACAATTGGTCTATTTTTTCTTGCTTTTCTTTTCAGCACAATAAAACTAGCAAATCAGAAGGTGAGAGAATGAACACACTGGAAGGTATTGTTACCAAGGAAAGAATCCATTAAAACAAATATGAATATTTACTATATTTAAAAAGAATGAGTCTCATTCACAAAATGCTTGAGCAATGCCAAAGTGAATAAAATCATAATTTCAACGCACTTCCTGCTCCCTAAGTAGAGGCTTGCAGGAACTCTCACTTCTGCTCTTGAGACTTCAGTAACTTCAGCAGAAGTAAAGAAGTAGTTTGACAGGCCCATCAGTTCTACTAAAAAATTTCAGTATTTAAGTGTCTCTATAAAGGTTAAAACAACAACAGAATAAAATTGAGTGAGACACTTTCCTTCATTAGTCCCTTCTTAAAAAGGTAATTGGCTAAGCATTTTCAGATGGTTAGGGCTTCAGACTCCAGAATTTCACTCTCCTCCAAATTTCCTTTGCAGGTCATGTGAGAACTGTAATTATTGGACTTTCTAAACATTGATTAAGCTTTTGCTTTTCTATGCATCACAGAAGGAATTTTATTTCCCTGTATCCTGAAGTTTAAAAAAAGGTAATACAGCATCTTTGCTAAAGTCAGATATGACAGATTAAACATTTAATTTAGTAAGAAAGCACTAAGGTCCATGGCTTCAACGTAACTGAGATATATAGATATAGAGAAATATATATACACGTTACAGAACAGTCTCAAGCCCAACTCTTAAAGTGAATGGCCAATATGGGAATCGAACCTACAATCCTGGCATTATTACAACCATGCTCCAACCAAGATTGAAATACACATCTATAGATAGACATATTTAAAAAAAAAAAAAAAAATATGTATGTATAATTGTATTACTATACTGTTAACATTGTCAGTTTATGGCTTGTGAAACGTGCTCTCTGGAAACATGAAATTAACTAGAAATCATAAGCTCAAGCAGTCAGCTCATGGCTTTCACAATGTAAGAGCACAAAGCAACATAGAGACATATTGCTTAGAAGTCATTTTCTCTAGACAGCTTTCTAAACATACATTAAACCCTCACACTTGAAATAAAATGCCTTAGAATTATGAAACAATATTCTTCCCTGTTAGAATACTCATTCTATGGGGAAAAAAAAGGGAAATATCCCAACAAAGAAACCACCCCAAAACCGCAACAAAAATCCAAAATCCTCCCATTTCCCCAGCTATCATGCTATTTTTGCTATTAAAGCTCAATTATCTTACTATTTGTGAATCAGTGACCAACACGTTCCTAAAGCTTCAAGATGCAAATAGAATTCTAGCTTGCATTTAACTAAATCACCTATCATAGTTTACACCTCAGCTAGAGCAACCATCACTGTAAGTAGTTTCAGAGGAATAAAAGTTATATTCAGTTTCTGTTTATGCTACTGTGCAAGAAAACCATAACTACATCGGAGGATTCATTTTTCCTTTATAACACCTATACTAAAACCGGCCACACAATGTGGGCAAGGTTTGCTGCTGTAATACAGCATGAACATTTTATCCCAGAGCACAAGGTCCAGAAGCCTCCTCAATAAGTGACAAAATGGCCCAAAGGGAAAAAAAAAGAAAGTTCTTGAACTACCTGCTTCTTACCTCTCAGCTGCCAATGGGACAGACTGTCATATCTGTCTCTCCTTGTTCTCCTTTTTGTTCCCTAAAGGTAAGCGTTTTATTTTGAATCATCACTTTCAGTTTGAATAGAAGTATTACATCTATGGTTTAAAAAAAACCAAAAACCTGTGAATTGGAATACTCAGTTGAATACTCTGGTCTTCACTCTTCAGTGAAGCTTCCCTGATGTACAAAGCAATGCACTTATATACCAGACCCAAAGGTTTTGAAATTTTTTATCTTACCATTATACAGCTGAAGGTCAGTGATTGCAGCTGTACTTCTGGCATTTACAGCATAATAATAATAAAGAAAAAAGTTATATAAATTTATAGAAGTGTCTCAAATAATTCAAAGGCTGCTTAGGGGAAGGCAGAACACCTCCAAAAACATTAGCCTTCTCCATAAAAGCTGTGTTGCATGAAAGCTTTAGATTCTGTTGATACCATATGTAATTACAAAAACAGAATTTGTGTGGAGGGAGTAATGCAGTTTTGTTTTTTTTTCACTACTGACTCATCTTCCAAGTTACTGAGGCTTTTGAAACTGTACTGAATCAAACATCACACCCTGGAATTACAGCTTGTCTGGGCTCATGGACTATTTCTTACCCAGCGTAGGCATCCACATCTCACTGAAACTACAGGGGCTTTTTTGGGTGCATTTATTATGGCAAACACAGTTGGTAAAAGCAAAAATATTCCAAGTACCTTTTAAGTTCACAGGATCAAATGCTAAACATGCATACTAATGATAGCTATTGTCCCTGCCTCTTTGCCATGTCACCTCTCCTCCATATTTAACAAGGATGTATGGGAATTTGAAAACCTGCTGATTCAGGAACCCAAACTCAAGTGCATTTTAAGCACCTTTTTTTCCATTACCATCTTCTAAATTATTCCCCTCACACTAGTCAATGTGTTCAGTAATCCTGTCTTGTCCCCTACTTCAAACAATTTATTTGATCACTGTGCTCAGGAAAAATTGTTACCAGTGCTGCCAGATTCCATGAGATACTTAAATTGCACAATGAGGCTGCATTTTAACTCATATAGGAGTTAAAATGCAATAGAACAGACTCACTAAATTTAGGATTTCCAAATTTTTCCCTCAAACTCATAGACTATTTTGCAGGCTGTAAACATACTCATGCAACAAATCCACAACATTTTGCAAAGAAAAATTACTGTATCTTTCTGAAGCACAACAAATACGTGAAGAAATTTCCAACTCAAAGCTGAAAAAAGTGAAATTATGCAAAAAATTGGTATGCTGCTAGGGGGTCTGTCAAAAAATAGTCATAAATAGAATGTGAACATAATGCTGATAAAGTATTTCTTCCAAAACAGTTTATGATCAGAAACAATAGTAGGTTACTGTGGAGTGATGCATCTTACTAATTGAGAAAACATTTTTACTTTTGTACACACACAAGATGATCTCTGCCAGGAACTAAACACATAGAAGACTAATCAGAAGTAAAAAAGACCAAAACCTGCCTTATGAAATCACTAAGTATTTACTGTGAAACACCAATGAAAACAACTGCATTCCTGTCCACAGCCACAGAAAAACATAACGATATTCAAAAATATTAATGTCACCATGTATTTATTGCTTATTTTCAGATGTGCAAACCAGGGAGAGAACCATAGTTACTCATCTTATTTTGTGGGATTCCTTTATGCTGTTCTGAATTTTTAGTACAAGACTGAATGTGAACTACAGATTGTATATACAACAGTTTTTGCTCTGCTGTACTGCCAGTTGGGGAAAAGATTAAAACTGTATTATTTATTCCAACATGTAACTCCCTTCAGACTTGTTAAAAGCTAGTTCAACATTAAAAATATACATATCTTCTAAAAGAAATGAACTACACAACTACATTTTAGATGCACTTAGGTCAAGCCATATGTAAGCCTATCTCCAATGCTGACTCTGCCGCTGAAGTAAATCATTCCATTAAGATGTTCACCACAGTTGTGCCTCTGGATTCAGTCCTACAAACCTACAATCACATTTGTTTGATCATATTACGTAAGTATGGATGGTAATGTAACATTTTCAAAAGCTCCTGAGTGTCAAGGGGGTTTAACACACAAGTCATTTAAGTGCTTTGAAATCACTTATATTTAGATTTTCAGTGAAGGACACTCAGTTACAAGAACTATGTTTGCTTTGTTACTCATGAAAGATAATGAGTTCAATTCTCAGGGCATCTCTAACTAGATAAAAGGCCCTCCCAGGAAATCACTCAAAACTCAAGTTGCACAAGGAAAAAAAAAAATACAACAGACTCTATGATTCTATACCTGAATTCAGCTGTGTTTATATCAGTCTTAAGCTTTTCAATATTTGAAAGTGTACAAAAACAACCTCAGCAAGAGAAACACAAGATGGGACTGTAATACTCTCTGGAATGAAAATAACCATTGATTCATGATTTCTATCAATATGAAGTAACAGTTTTCCATTTTCCTGCTCCAAGGAGTAGTGAGTAATTTTAGCTGCTCTTCTCACAAATCTCTTTCAACCTTATGCCTTTCAGCATCATACTCACTCCTCTTAATGACATAAGAGAGGGACAATAAAGCTTGAGTTCTTTTTACTGTTTGTCTCCCAAAGATGGAGTTTGATAATACCCATCCACTGCAATAAAAAGTTGTTCTGTGCTTCCTCTGAAATTGAGTTCAAATGACTCCTCACAGGTTGTACAGTGTGCAAGCAACCCTGCCCTCTACTCTTACCCAATCACTATGCAAATTTTGCTCCTGTAAGTAGCAAATTATATACCCAGTAGAGATTATTCACCATTCCTCATACACACCCTCCATTCACAAATCTCCCTTTATGTTTGCAGTAAGATAACAAATAATTTGATTTTCAATCTCCTCTGCATTTCTCCGAGCTTTATACTTTTGTAGCTGAACTCATTTGTATCTCTACTAGACACAGGTATTTCCTGGTCTATGTTGTATCACACTTCTTTTACGTGCTTTGGAAAGCAATTCCATTTTAGGATTTTGAACTACTCTAGTGCAGAACACAATGATTTATTAACAGTTGACAATTCTGCATAATGTCAACTTGACAAATTATTTTTCCAGTTTAGGGAACTCTTTGTGTCCCTAAAGTACAAATAAATATTTTCATGCGATTGGTGTTCCAAGTTCAGGTTTACTAGAATCAAAGTATTAATGAAAAATGGATCTATCTTACATTTCAGTCTCTCTGTGGCAGCTCTGAAAAGCAGGATGTACATGGCTATCACTTGCAAATTGTAACAAATCACGTAAAGCTCAAAGAAACAAGTAGAAGCTTTTCTTTTTTGAAAAACCCAGCATTTCCTATTTATCATCTTAGCAATGCAGCAGTACAAGAAAGTGTTATACAAGAATCTGCAAAAATATAAACAAAACCTGCTAATCTCATTTCCTCTCAGCATCTAACTAATGAGAAATGCAACTAAGTAAACACTATGCATGCTAAATCACAGCAGGGTTAGTTAAGTGTATAGGTCAATCACCAAATGTGCTATTAACAGCAGTAAGTCTTGTTTGGAAACAACTTTGACATAACCAAATCTGTTGACCTAATCAGCGACCCACAAATCTAAACTCCCATATTTAAACAGACTGATCTACATCAGGCCACTTTTGCATTTTGAACAGAGAAGTTCTGTTAATTCATACAACTAATTGAAGAGAAGTACTTCAAAACTACATAAAACCCATCAGCAGCCTCTTTTAAGTAAATAATCAGGATCTCCCAAACATCTTAAACCTTACCCTCCAATGTCCTACTGGCTCTGTCAAGATCTAAAGCAAAAGTGTAAAAAGCATTGGTGCCTACCGTTCTGTAATGTGTTTCCTGCTGTTGTAATTCAATTGTTCATAAGCAGTGAGTTTTTTCCTAAGAGTTTTAAGCAGTATGTGGAGAAGTCTGTAGTGTCTACATAATAAGATAGATCACACTTTGTGACTAGCTACTTGACATTTTCCTTATAAATTTATAACTAAAGCCTTTATGCAAGTGCAGCAGAACTAAAATTTAATGGCTGGAGGACAGACAGAACAAGGTCACCCAAAACTGTGATATTCTTTCATTGACAAAAATAAAAATACCTAGGTTTTACTTTTGTACTTGAAGAACTTAGAAGAAAAGGCAACAAGGGAACTAAAGGAATAATCAAAATGTGAATATGCTTCACCCTCCCCCACTCCTATCTCCTCTAAAGTTTTGCCAGCCTAAATTTATTCTCAAGTGTAGATGTTTGTGGACAGTCTTTCTCACATGGTGCCTTGGAAAATGAGTCAGGAGGTCTTATTCCACTGCTGTTCAGGCGAAAGGCCCCTAAGTAATGGCAGCTGTAGGGGCAGCTCACTCTTCTCCAGAAAGTTTGCACTGGTCATCTCTCCATGGGAAGTGGAGAAAATGAGCTGCTGCACGTGCCCTTCAGTGGATGACAGGTCAGGAAAGCACTTTTTAGAAAGGGAGTCAGTCAGATGTGAAGATGGGATGAGACCCCCTATGTAACGCATTGTGCCTTTCTCCTATTTCACACAGCACACTTCCCAAGTCTCAGGCAACTGCATTTCAATTACCAGGGTAAAAAGAATTCAGAATGCACACTCTGCTTTAAAGTTCAAGGGTTTTAAGCATCTAGGGAAAAAAAAAATCTTTCATCCTACATCCTTCATCCCATGACAGGAGAAGGAAACCTTTATACAGGGTGATATTTTGGCTTTTCCATCTTCAGTGATCCAGATTAATGTAAACTGTAATCTTCACAGCTGTCATTTTCACAAGGTTGCTTTTACTATTTTCTAAGTGTTCAAAGTAGACAGCCTGGAATTATTTACATGAACAAAAACCAGGGCATCACAGCACTCGGAGAAACCATTATTAGTCTCGCCATTTTCCTATTTTAGAATAACATGGAGAAAGTGTGGGAACAAGCCTCAACAACTTATTTTCCTCTAATAATGGAGACTGAGGGAATAAATCACAATCAGTACATTTATTTCATCCAATTCTGACAGTGGGAAGTCAGGGCCAAGTTAAATATTTTATTCTCATGCATGCAAACAGCAAAGGCTCTTTCGTTAGAGCAGCTTTTTATGCATCTCTGAAGGCAATCTCCGGCAAAGACACAGTAAGCAAGCAGAGTGATCATTAACAGCAAGTAACACAAATGAGCCCCGAAACCTTACCTCATCCTGAGCTCTCGTCCAAGCCATGTGTAACCTTCTCAGTACACAAGAAGAACAAGCAAGTTTTAACCACCTAACCACTGTGCCAGGATGCAGCCACAAACTGCAATTCTACTGCTTCATTAGCTATGTCAAATTAATGCTGAGTCCTAAACAGAAGTAGGAGGTAAAATGTGTTTTAAAAATTAAGCAAGCAGCAGCATCAGCCAATAACTTTTCAGCCATCTCTAGTCTTTAAGTAAAATAATAAAGAAAACCTGGTATTTCCCTGATTCTGCCTGACTTTAGGCTTATAATCACAGAACTGTGCACCTTCAGCTGCATCCTTTACACATGGAACACCCCTTATGAAAGGAGCCCACAGAATCTTTTGTCACTCCCCATTTCACTAATGCATGATAGGAGTCTGGGAAATTTAGTGACATGCAACAGAACTAGAAAAAAAGTGTCTTCATCTACTAAACTAAGGAACAGCAAATATGTAAATTACTAACTTCATGTAAATTGTTTTCTTGCCCTCTTACTTCCCAAAACTTTTACCCAACATCTAACCCTGTCCAAACAGTACACTAGCAAATGTCAATTTTGGATTTTCAGCATCATTTTTCTCTAGTCAATTAATGTAGATGATTTTGGTCTGTTTTGGGAAAGTAAAGTGCTACCTATATCCACTCAAAGAAAATGTTTACACTTGCCTAATTCAACTAGACTCAAAAGTTATTTCGACACATCTCTAGCTTTTTCTAGACGGTACAAATTCAACAGTTTAATCTTTTGTCATAAGGAGAATACCACATTTAGTGTTTGCTACATATCATGCCAGAAACAGGGGTTTCTGAACAACATACACATGAAAACAGCTGGAAAAAAATACAGAAACATTAAATCAGGCTACCTGTCCTGGCTGGTAGAACACACTCGTCTTTCATGTCATTGCTGCAACCATGACCACCTATGGGCAAGACTGATTTTGGGGACAGCAGTAATATCTAGGTATATACTTAGAAAAAGTAGATTAACTTTCCCATACACTGAAGAAATGCCGGTGTCTCCAAAAGCTGGTCCACTTTTTCCAAATTAAGCCGTCAGCTGTGCTACTAAAAATGTAACACTTAGCTTCAGAATTTGTCCTGCAGAATGATGAGGGACAAGAAAACTAAGCTGAAGAAAGTTAAGCACCACTGATTAACCAGGTAATAATCCTAGGATGAGAATCATGGTAACCATTTCCCATGCTCTCTTCTGTAACTGCCTTCATGGATACCCAAAGAACAAGTGCTTCTATCTGTGTCAGAATTTTACCAGGTAACCTTAAAAGAAGTAGAAATCCATTTGGATCCTAAACTGATTTAAATATTCACTGGTTGTTTAAAGGCCTCAAAAATAATTATTAAAAAAAGAACATCTCTTCTTTATACAAGTTTTCAAAAAACCACGTTGCTACCATCAGTCAGAAAGCCACTCTAAATCAGCAAACTGAAATAATAAGGACAAAAAGAATGCTAATAAGAAAGCAGCTAAATCACTTTCTGTCTCAATGGTATCTAGGAGTGTGATGGAAACCTTGATCTCGAAGGGGGGGAAAAAAAACACAGAAAGCAACAAAAAAAATTTTTAACAATCTCTGAAAGCTGCAGACTTAAGTTTCTCAAAGCACTGGTCTAGTTCTGTTTACTCTGGGATTCCAATTACAGCAGTTTCAACACCAATGCGTACTTTCTGTTATCTGAATTTCAGCTGTGCTTCAGCTCAGGCAACTGAATTTTAAACTGTAATGCTGGAGTTCTTGTTATACCACTGAATGATGGCATTTTCAGTATAATATAATGCATCAATTTGCTATATAATAATGTACATCACCGTAACATACATCATTGCGGTTTTGTTTTTACCTTTTGAATCTCTCTTTGCAAGTCACTTGAGCAGAACAGGAAGTGTTAATTATTCACCAGAAAGATTTCTGGTCTTTCCTGAATTAGTCACACAAGAACTTTAATAGTCAAANAGATTCACAAACGAAAACAGAGAAAAGCATGGACTGCCTGTCAACAGTGTATCAGCAGCAGAAATAGCAATAAATCCTTTCCAAACTTAGATGTCAAGAAGGGGACTTTCATTAAAAAAGGAACATCCTAGTACCCAAATCTTTATGGGTTTATAGTCTCTAAAGTCTTGTAATAAACAGATGTCTTAAAAAAAAAAAAATCAGCATTAGAGCACAACATCTAAAGCAGTACCGAAGAGAAAGTTAAAC
>VXBU01014139.1:298763-309045 GCA_013400315.1 Bombycilla garrulus
GCGTACTTTCTGTTATCTGAATTTCAGCTGTGCTTCAGCTCAGGCAACTGAATTTTAAACTGTAATGCTGGAGTTCTTGTTATACCACTGAATGATGGCATTTTCAGTATAATATAATGCATCAATTTGCTATATAATAATGTACATCACCGTAACATACATCATTGCGGTTTTGTTTTTACCTTTTGAATCTCTCTTTGCAAGTCACTTGAGCAGAACAGGAAGTGTTAATTATTCACCAGAAAGATTTCTGGTCTTTCCTGAATTAGTCACACAAGAACTTTAATAGTCAAAGGAGAGACTGCATCACAGAATAATGGATAATAATGGAGTCCTATCTTCATCAAGAGAGTGCTGCAAAACCACCTGAGACTCGCAGATGTGTAATGCAGGCAGTTCTTGCTCTTCTAATTGCATAGCAACTCTTTTGATTGAAAGAGACTTCCTCCACCCACCACAAACACTTCCTTCTAGATGAACCACCTGGGAAACAACATGTCAATGGTGAATATTGTCCTACAGCAAGTTCTGATTTAAAACAAACACCTGTTTCTAAATTAAAATACTCCTTGCTCCTAAATACTCCTTGCTACAACATCTCTCCTTCAAGGCTGCTAAAGCACTGTGGAATTGAATGAAGAGAAATATATAAAAATTTACAAATTAAAAATATTAAGATTCACAAACGAAAACAGAGAAAAGCATGGACTGCCTGTTAACAGTGTATCAGCAGCAGAAATAGCAATAAATCCTTTCCAAACTTAGATGTCAAGAAGGGGACTTTCATTAAAAAAGGAACATCCTAGTACCCAAATCTTTATGGGTTTATAGTCTCTAAAGTCTTGTAATAAACAGATGTCTTAAAAAAAAAAAAATCAGCATTAGAGCACAACATCTAAAGCAGTACCGAAGAGAAAGTTAAACAGGAACACGTACAGTGTCCAAAATAAAACAACTGCAAATAAACTACAGTCAAAATAAGAGAAGAATATATAGTGACATTCAACACTACATGCAGAGGCATTCTAACAGCTAACTTGATGTTAGATTCTGGGGAAGAATTATACTTCAAAATAGATAGGCTAAGAGTATCACAAACACTTCATGTATTTGACAATGCCAGGAGTTAACAAGCAGCAGAGTTAGTCCACTTTCCTAAAAAGGAGTCAACCTCTTCCATCTTAATAATTATTTCCAAGAAAAGTTTAATTTCAATTACTTTGCCAAGAAGTACTAATCACAAAGTCTCAATGCCAAGAAAAATATATTTGAAGCGTGCAAATATTATTGTTAATTGCTTTCTTTTAAAAGTTCAAAAATGAGTCAGCACCTAGGGAAGATACCGAGTATATATGGACTAATCCTAAAAGCCCTTTATAAGTCATAGCAAAAATGATGGTTCATCCACACACCTATGTAAAATAAAAACAAAACAAAACAAAACAAACAAACAAACAAACAAAACCACAAAAAAACCCATGAACAAAAAAACCCCAAACCCACAATGGTTTAGCTTCTTCAAAGAACATATTTTTTAAATGTATTTTAAATCTTGTAAAATTTTGAGCATTTAAAAATTTAAATTACAATGCTTTTTTCCTATTAAAAATGGAGTAATTACACTAATATGCTTGCAAATTAAAATTGGAGAGAATCTTCATTATGGAAACACACTATATGAGAACTGCTTTAATTCCTTCATAGAAGTACACAGTCAAAAGTTTATTCTAAAAATAGAAATTAATGGATTTTAAATTGATAAACACACTAACAATTCAGGGGAACATATGAAACCTATCTGCATGAATAAGCAAGCATTTGTTAACACCTGGAAAATTCTGGAAACCATTACTGTCCATTAGTTCACTGAAGGAGATTACTAAGGAAAAGGTAACAGTAGGGCATTAAGCAATGAACAAGCATTACTAACACCTCATCCTGCAAACTGGTGTCAGCAATATCCAACCTAGAACTCTTCTTGCTTCAGGTAAAAATCTCATTTCACTCAGTAATAGTGGATACTTGTTAAAGAAAAGTTTCAAAGACACTTAATTGATTAATCAAAAAGCTGGGCTCCTTAATATTGACATTATCTTGGACCAAAATAGCATCTAATCAATAGTTAGAGGACGATACAATTTCCAATACTGAGGAACTCTTGCTAAATGACAGCATTTTGCCTACTTTATATATGCAGCTTCCTCTGAGACACCTCTGATATAATAATCAGCGATAAAAATGCTGCAGTTATGGTGACAGAGTTGATGTCAGTAACAGTCATATTGTGGAGGATGGTTGTGTTTTAGCAATTAAGTCAATGAGGACATGACTTTGGATTCTGCTTTTCCAAGGGCACAATTAGGTGGTTATCATGAAACCAGCCTGCTTTTCTTTCTTTTAAACACTACTTCAAATCTAGTATTGTGCTCCTTTCTCCTCCCCCTTCCTTAGATGCTTAGGATTTAAATAGGACTTTCAACTTAAATAGTACATTCAACCAAGCAGAAGTTAAATACATACATTACTAAGACAGGCCTTCAAATAAACAACTCACCCAACATTAGACACTATATAATCTCAAGTGCCAAAAACTAAAGACAGTAATCATCAACCAAACTCCTTTTCTCTGTTTATCTGATCACTTATTAAAATTACTTTAAGAAAACCGGTTTTTATCTTCATTCGAAATTTTTCATTACTTCCAGTTAGTCTCTAATTTACACAAACACTGGAAATCCAATGCTAGCTGAAGTACATTTATTAAAGGATATAACACTGATGAAAGTAATATTACAAATAAATTTCCTTGAAACAGTAATAAAAGCACTACAATATTTAGAAACTGAAATTTATCTCCCTTGAGTTGACTTCTATTGCTCAAGTTCAGAGCATGGGAATGGTGGTCAGATTAAACAGATGGAATCAAACAGGATACCTGAAAGTCCTTCATACATAACGTGCAGCAGCATTCTCTGCTGCAGGGAAGATGCCAGATGACACATTAAGTGTAAAAATCCATCAACAATCTTCTAATACAACTTCTTTGCACAGGCAAGTACTGCACTTACCACAATGCTACCAGTCAGATGCTATAAACAGAAACTGAACACTCAACTGCAAACATCTTCCTTCTCCTCATGGAATACTGCAACTCTTCACCTACTATGTTTTCCTGAGTGTAGGTAAGGAATAACTTAATGGAGCTATGCATTACAATACACTGTTTGACATTCAAGAATTCAAAAAAGTGCCAAAAAAATACACGTTTAACCCCACACTCTTTAAGTATATAAACTTTCCACCATTTCAAACAAAAGACCCATCTCTATTACAAAAATAGCTCTACATCAAAAAATCTTAAATTAGAAGATAATGATTGGGCATTTTTGCAGAACCTAAAAATACCAACCTGCTACTTCTGTACATTAATGTCATCTCCACAGCCTGAAACCATTGTAGTCATTCACACAATGGTTTCATTTGTCAGAAACATTTATTATTCAATGCATATGGTGTTCTCAACAATATTTTGTTATGTGGCCTTCTCAGCGTCCCAAGGAGATGCCATTTGAATATCTGCAGCTACTCTGACCTAAGTTTCTTCACAGATCTATCAAGAGAAGCTGATTCATGCTGCAGCTACCACCTGATTTTCAATTCTTCTTCCAAAAGCAAAGAAGGGACTCCATCCTAGTGAGCCCTGCCTGTCCAAAATAGACAGGAAATATTTCTGACATTTCAGTTAAAAAAGGAGATAAAAAAAAAGGAAGAAAACATCAAAGGAATTTACCAGCCTAAAGTGAAAATGAAGTTTATCTTAACCCAAATAAGGGTTTCAATATAATCAAGATCAAATACTGTCCAACAACACTCACGAGACATTTGTCTTAACTTTTGAACTACAATGTTAATCACATTGGTCAAGGTTGCATATTTGAGGAGACACATGAACACAATCACATTTTTAACTTCAAAGAATATAAGCAGTAATTGGCTGAGAAAGTATATCACATTCATAATTTTTCCCCACTGGCTCTAAAGAAAGCCTGTGTCTCTTTATATGCACTAACTTCTAATTTAAAAAGAAACTGAAATCTAGTAATGGGATAGCACGTTAGTGAAAACATTCAAGTCAAAACCAGACATCTCCAATAAATACATCAATCAAGGATTATTCTCTGTAGTTAATGTTTTGCTTCACTGATTTCAACACCTTAAAAAGAAATACTGAGTTGTGAGGCTTCCACCAATTTGAGACTTCAAATGCTGTCCAACATGCAGCAACAATATTAACATCAAATTTCAACAGAAGTGGTAAATTGTTTGAAATTTATGGAATTAAAATCAGCAGCAGTATTTCCCCAAAACTGATATTTATATTATGACCCTCTGACTGACTGGGCTTATCATCAGAAACGCTCGAGAACCAAAAGCATCTTCATTAAAGTGAAGCATTAAACAGAACACATCCATGGTACCATACATTTGAACATTTTACTAATTAGCATTAAGACAGATATTTCCTAGCACTAACTGCGGAATAATGGTCAGCACTGCCCAAACAGTAATACCTTTGACTGACTAATCACAGTTTACAGAAGACAGGAAGAAGGTTCTGTCACACAGGAAGACAGAAACCTGGAAGGTGACCTAGACACAGTAACTTTTAACTCCTCTAAGCTTCAAAAAGGAGGACAATCTACTTCTGCCTTGTTTGTTCCACTTCTAAGAACAGCAGCTACGATAGTGAATTTCATTATGACTGATGAGGAAGTTACAATTAGATTAAAAGGTACTGGATTTGCCTGTCTATAATTAACACAGCACCCATTTAAAATTAGAAAATATTTATAAAACATGTGATATACAGATTTTGAATAAATTCATAGTTTACGCAAGAGGGCTTTTTCCACAAATTCTGGCTGCATTAAGTTAACAAACATTTTTAACAAAGTAGGCAGTTTTTTGGCTCTTCTTAAATAAAACACCCTCTTACACCAGCTGTTTGAATTTATTCACTCCTTAGAATTATCACACAGCAAGTGTAAAGGAAACAAAATCAACTACTTTATTTCCCCCACAGAGAGAATGGTTAAATTATGGAACGTCTTCCTGCAGGACATTGTAAGGGTCAAGAGTACATATGGCCTCACCAATTCATTATGCAAATTTATTGAAAAATAGGTAAGACCTACTAAGCTGTAAATCTATAAAACAGAGGACAACCTTATGTCAGACTGCCAGAAGCAAAGGAGGTATACCAAGATAAGCATCACTTCATGCTTGCTCTGTCCTTATGCTTATTCCCTCAGCATCACTTATCACTCAAATCAGAAATAGGGCTGGATGTATCTTTGGTCTGATCCAGAACAGATGGTTTTCATTAAATAACAAAATTGCCTTTCTGTTTTGTCTATTCTGTGAAGCACTGCAAAAGAAAGCATTGTTTTCACATTCCTAGAAAAGAGCTTTTTACAGTTAAAGTATTAAATCCAGTTCATCTGCTTTTACTTCAAGTGCCAACAAGCCCCATTTCACAAGGTAAGCTTCTACAGTAAATGGAAAACTTAGCAAAACTGTGGTACCTTTCAAATGCAGTTGAAGAGGCAAGTGCTTACTGTACAAAAAATTAATGAAAATTTATATAAAATTTATATCTTTTGACTTTGATATGTCCTTCTAGTTGTATTACGACTGAGGGAAATAAAAAATTATCATTCTTTATCCTACATATTTTTATTCAAACAGGGAACATGACAAAGCTCAATTCCTCACCATTACTCTCTCATACAGAAGCTTCTCTATCTCGCAATTCCCAATATTGTCTAAAATTAGGATCTAAGCAAATAACTTCAGTGTCTCTCCAATATCCCTTATCATATACTGTAGCACTTTGTAGGAAAGTTGTAAATAAATCAAATTCTCATCAGACTCTTTGTTTCTCAGTTAAATAATCTGTCACTTCTATTTGTGCAACACACCAGTAGATATATTACAGCAGTTAATGCTGGATCTAAATATAAACTGCTTCAAGTTTTTTTACCCAAGAATTTAACAGAGTATTATATAAGTTCATGTATAATATTTAAAAATTGCAATATTAAAGTATTTTTAGTTTTAACCTAAGAGCAAATAGAGTACACTGTCCCACAGAAACAAACAAATTCACATCTTACTCCAGCATCTGATCCAAAGTGCCAGCCAGTGAAAGCCTGGCTAAGGAACTGCATGATCCAAGCCCAGTAAAAACAGATTCTCAGAGGGAAAGGTACATATTTCAACAGTTTACTCAAGCCTCGTTTAGGAACATCTATCTGAGGTTGCAACAATGATTAAAGCAAAATTAGGTTTAGGGAGGCATTATGCATTCACAATGACCTACACTGCCTCTGAGATTAGGTCGTGTTTATTAAAAAGGCAGTGTTTATTAAAAAGGAACACTGAGAGTTCCTATGGAATGAACAGCTGTAATCACCAAAAAAGTAAAGAAAAGACTAGTCAGAAAAGAGGCTTCTAAATGGCACATATGTATAACCATTGTTTGTTTAGAAGCTAAAAGCAAGCTCTGGTGATATACACTCACAAACTCATCATGCTTATGTTAAATGATTCACCGTTGGATCAAATGTTTAATTTTAGCAAACAAAACTGAGGAAAGAGCCAGATTGGCATGGCAAGGATCTGATGATACATAAGTGACTGGAAAATCCAGACTCGGAAATAAACTCTGAATTGGGCCTGCACAGAATGCTCAGGGCACAGAGTCTCATCACACATATGATGCACGCAGTGTCAGAGAAAGGCAGAGCAAATGGCAACATCCTGAAAAAGCCCTGCTGGCATGTTCTCAAATAATATTGCTATCAGTTTTAGCTGACCACAGTACCTTATAGTTGCCAGAACTAAGATGAGATGAAACTAATCATACTGTGTTTTCAATCAACTTCCTGCTGGTTGCCATCATTTCAAGAATGGAATTCATTTCTTTTATGTCTATTAACATATTTCCTTCTTTTCTGGTTCTAAGGCACTAAATGCAGTGGTATGGTATCAGTCTGGACAATAAAAAAGATAAGCAGCAGTCACAGCATTGTAAAAGTATTACCCTCTCTGACATATGCTTTTCACAGTATATGCTACCACCAGCTTACATATGCATAATGTATTCTATGCATATAACCATTTAACAGTAGTATCCCCAGCCCTCTGATGGTTCCACTCACATGTGAAATCTTCATGGCCATCTTTAGAAGCCAAAGGGAAATTGCCAGCATGTAGGTCATTAAAGAATCAGCCTCATCTCTAACAAGCAAAAAGGCTTAACTGGAATATAATACATCCAGTAATATTTTGATGTATTTATAAAATCTTCAATCTCGAGCTCATATACACTATAAGGGAAAGGCTTCTGAAATCCAGTAGTCTAAGAAAAATCAAACATTACATGATGCTATGATTCTCTGGTCTGTTAACCAGGAAAATAAAAAAGCATTTTTCCAGATCATAAGAATCAGAACTTAAATACAGCATACTTTAGATGAAGTAATCCAAAATAAAACCTTGCATACTGAACCCTTTCCAGTCCTTATACACTAAGATTATTCCAACAAATAATGAGATAGTTGCTAATGACTGAAGTTGAAGATATAAAATAGGGAGAAAGGGGAGCAAAATATTTCCAAACACTAAGTTGTATGAATTTTTCATAAATAACATGAATACTGATGAGGTTTCCCAATTGAGATTATCTGGGTAAGTGTAATGACTTTGTAAAATATAAAGATCATCTCAGTGCTCCATTTAAACTTTACTTGAGCACAAATGACAGACTGGAGATTCTAAAAAGAAGGGTAAGTCTACAGATTTAAGGATGGATTCCGTGATCTTCAACAAAAGGCAAGCAAACGTTAGTTGTTGACCTTAAGCAGATGTTTCAGAAGTTCTTAACAGCCTCAGTCAAAAGTATCTTCTTTCAGCTGTTCATTTTTCAGTCTCTTAGATCTCAAAACATCAAGAGTTTAGTAGTTTTCCAGTCTCTAGAGCTTCTTGAAACCTAGAGGATCTGAATTTCTAATATAAATCCAAGTCTTTTAGAAGAAGAACCCTTCCAACTTCAATGCAATAGTGCATACTAGTCTGCTCCTGTAATCTCTTTGCGTGCCCTCACTATCAACACATGTCTCTGGAGCTACTTCTATCCCTGTTCAACCAGTGAGCAAACTCTAGCTCAGTAGCCCACAGCTTACTTCAATTTTAATACTTCTTTCAGTCTTTTCCTTAATGTTTCCTGTCATTGTGGCTTACTGTGAAAGTATGCATCTCACTCCAAACAGTCCTGTAAGCATTACATAAAACCAATTAAAAAAAAAAAAAACACAACTCATTGTCTTTTATACTTGGTGAAATCTAGACCTTATTGTTTGATCCCCAGACAGAACTGCTCTGCTGCTTACCTGGCTTGGGCTCACTCATGAAGAACTGTGAAAGGGTTCCCAACCATTGCACTGACAGGGACCAGAAAACATAAAGCCATACTGATCCTGTACACTGATTTACAAATTCAGTGGAAACTACTACATTAAATTACAAGTTCCTGAACTTTTCACAGCTTTCATGGCCCAAAATGCTGTTCTAAAACATGGCTTGACAGACATTGAGATGACATGAAAGTCACAGGCCAGATGCTGTCTCAAGACATGTTGCTGGTGATGACCTTAGCTGAAATCTCGAGCTAGAATTTCAACTTCAGATGAATATAAACCTTTTTGTTACCATGACTTTCTTCAGAAAGCTGGCATAAAACTGTAACCCCTTCAGAACTCCTGACAATGCAACTTCAATAGAAAGGCACATCTGCACTGATACATAAGACAATCCAATTCCAGCACTAGCAAGGCCTAGGTAAATAAGGTCGTGTAGTCACTTAAGCTTTATCAGGACTGAAAAGTACAGCAATCAGCTCTGGAAACTGACAGTGCAGTTTTTTAAAGTGGAAAAATGGGTATTTAGTTTGCCACTGTATATTGAAATGCACCTGGCAGACACTTAAAGAGATTGAAAAACAGGCTAATCCACTCACTGTATTAGTGGAAAAAGTGAGGGTTTTGTTCCACACTGCTGTCTTTCAAAATTATCATACGAAAACACCCCTGCGAGGATGGCACTCTGAAGGGAAAAAAAAGGGGAGGGCAAAAAAACACCACTTGATATCTGCTTGTGCAAGGGAAGCACATTGAAAAAAAATCAGCTTTAAAGGCAATGGGTTTTCTTGAGAGCCTACTGTAACCATTAAACAGATCCTTAAACACAAAGCACCAGATTTTCTTCTCATTATCAAAACGTGTTGAACTAGCCAAGGAGTTGAGCCCAAAGAAAAAGTTCACTTTCAGCTTTCTACAATTCTCCCATAAGTATCACGTTACAGCAGTCAGTGCACTGCATTAGAGATAGCAAATTCTCCACTACTTTACAGAAAATATCAGGCCCTAATATGGGAGCCTAACGAAACAGAAATGAACAAAATAATTTACTGCATATTTATAATCTGTCTTGTAAGATCACTCCCAACAGGGCCATGGCATTTGTTGCAATTCAGGCTTCTGTCATAACTCAAAAATGGGATTTCATTTAAAATCCTGCCACTTCAATAAACCAACCAAATGTACAGTGACATCAATAAATCACTCTTATTGCATCCCTTTTCTCTCAGCCTCCACTTCCCCTGAGCACCTTAAACTGTATGACATAAATCCCAAGAAGGTACAATCACAGACAAGTGTAAATCTCAGGTGGGCCCTCAAAACTCTATTTAGTCACATATTCTTTGAATTTTCCATAAATAAGAACATTAGGGGCTAATGTTGCTGTGATAGACACTAAAGACATTTTATGACTGTGTGTATCAGCTAGAATATCATTTCCCATAGTACATCTGATTAAAAAAAAAAAAAAACAAACAAAAAAAAAAACAGCAATGGAAATATCTTCAACAGACAAGACCCTAGAAGTGGTAGTTTAGGAAGGAACAGATTTACTCTTTTTTTTCACCTTTGGCAAAGAGGAATGACCCCTAATTCCTTCTTCCTAAAAGGGTATCAGCAAGCAGCTAACAAGGGCCTTATCTATTATGAACGACTTTGCTTTCATAAGGTGGAGAGGGAACTATGTTTTCGTCCTTAGCCTTTTTCCCTCATTAGTTATGCTGCCTTGCGTGAATTGTAGCGACAGCTCCCCATTCCCGGGCACAGGGCAGGGATATGGCAGGGACACCCGTCACGGCACC
>VXBU01014139.1:309551-373258 GCA_013400315.1 Bombycilla garrulus
GGGGACGCGGAGCTGCGTGCGGCGGTGCCGCCCGCCCGCCGGTGCCGGTGACCGCTCCGGTGCCGCAGCGGCGCGAGCCCGCCCTCCCCGGAGCGCCGCTCGGCCCCTCGCGCAACAATGCGTGCCCCCCTCCGGCACCGCGGCTCCCCCCGTCCTGAGCGCGATGGTTTCGTCAAGCCACCGAATCAGCTGGGAGCGGCATGTACCACAGCACCTCTCTGGGGGAAGTTGGGCTAGATCGCGTGCGGGTATTGGCTGCGAAGCGAGTTTGGAGGGCACCCGTAGGCTCGAGAAGAGAACGAGATTCTCAGTAACGAGTCTCAGGCAGGGCTGAAGCTCGCAGAGCTGCCCGGAGCCGCTGCCCTATTTTGTCTCTACCCATACGTTGGGCACACAATGGTACGGCCAGGGACGGCCGGTGGGGTGGTGGGGGTGCCGGTGCCGCTCGCACATGCGCGGGCAGGCCCCCGACGCGGAAGTCTGTTGGAGGGAGCGGGTCCCGGGGGGCCGGTCCCGCCGTGCCGGGAGCCGCTTCGCCGAGGGCCGATATTGAACATCTTTCGCTTGTTCTGGTCGCTGCCGGCACAGTGTGCCTGGGCCGGGCCGGCTGTGCGCGCTCGGGAGCTCTCCCCGGAGGCTGGGCCGCTCTGGGGGGCTCCGGTGAGGACAGGACTTGTTCCCTTTGGGCTCCGCTTGGAGAGAGGTCTGGAGGGCCCCGAGGGCGATGTTTGGCCTTTTGTCTGCCTTCTTATCCTGTAGATATTGGGGCTCGGTCCCCTCAGTTCGAAATAAAGCCGTGTAGGTGTTTGACGTACTCGGGGGTCTCCTCGCCCGTGGTAAGCACCGCTTGCTGCGTGAGGACGCGGAGCTGTGGGTTGGCTGCAGCCGGGGGAAGGCTGGCCCCATTCTCCGGGACCTGCAAGAGGTAAGGTATGGCAGGGAGGGAAGAGCACAGCTGGCACGGTCATTACTGGCTGCCGCCCTTTGACGGACAGGAAAGGAGAAGGGAATTTCCAGCGCCCGGACTTGTGGGCTGAGTAATGAGGACTGTACTTCTGGTAGTGGTTTAGCCAATCGTATTGAGCAAGTTACAGCCTTGCACTCTCTGTACCTTGGTCTTGTCCGTGAAATGGAAATATTGCTGAAACCCTCCCCCCCGCTAGAAATTTCAGACCTGGGTGGAAAATGTCGTGTGGAAAAACACTGGTGTGGCATTAATGAAGATGGAATTTTGATCTATTCCTGACTGCTGTTGCCTGTCTTATATTTTGATTTTTGCTTTGCACTTAAAACCAAGGTTATTAAACTTTGAAAAATAATAAACATTCTTAACAAAGTTCAGAGTATGTGAATCTTTGTGAACAATTAATTCTGACAAGGATATTATGGCTTTAGTATTAAGCTTTCTAAAGCGTCTTCTATCAAATTAAATCATGACAAGAAAAAGTCAATAACAATATACATATACACACAGGCTTAAAACTTTTTAAACTTTAAAAAAGTTGGAATTTAATTGAAATCATATAAACAGACTTCTTGTGAAAAGGCTGGTTTGTGAAAGTTTACTAATGGTGGTGATTTTATCAAACCATTTTAGTCTGGGGTCGCCTGACTCCCAACTGATGAAACTCTCTGCCCTCTCTGAAGTGTCTGTGGCTGCAGACCACCCTGTGCACTGAAGCACCAGAGCTGTCCCTTGGCAGAGCTCTGTGGGGACAAACCTGAGTTGCTGAGGCAACATTGCAGAGGGTACCAAGAGAAGTGAGTACGTGCAGAAAAATAGTTTTGGCCTGGTTAACTCAACCCTTTAAGCCAGTAAGTCAGCTGGAAACTGAGCACTCTTTTGTGCTGATGACCTGCACTACTACCAGAGGCTGTAAACTCTCCTCAGATAAGGAGTGGCTTCTTAAACATGATCTAATAGGCTTTATGTCTATAATTGCTGTTAAGGTAAGCTCATACTGAGTTAGTTTTCAACTATTACAAACATTGTGGAGAAGCGTTTTCTCTGCTCAGTAGTCTTGTGTCATTTCAAATAAACCTTGGCTTTCAGCACCTGAAGGGAGCCTAGAAGATAGAGAGTATCTGTTTACATGGGCATGTAGGGACAAGGGCAAGCAGGGAATGGCTTTAAACTGACAAAGAGTAGATTTAGCTTAGATAATAGGAAAAAAATCTTTAACTGCAAGAGTGGTGAGGCAGAGGAACAGGTTGCCTAGAGAAACTGTGGATGCTCCATCCCTGAGAGTGTTTGAGGCCAGCTTGGCTGGGGCTTTGAGCAACTTGGTCTAGTGGGCTATGTCCCTGCTTGTGGCAGGGAGGTTGGAATTAAATGATCTCTCTTATAGTCCCTTCCAACCAAAGCCGTTCTATAATTTTGTAAAGTGATGTTGGGATAATGCCAAAATTCCAGTTTTCCAAGCAATTCACATTTTTAGAAGCCCTGCAAGCATGTGGCACTTCACTCCAAGGTTAAACACAAGAAAAGCATGAATTTAGGGACGATGCTGTTACACAAAACAAACATTTATTAAGCATTATGCCAGTGAAGATACAGAAACAACTAACTCTGGCCACTACTAATGCCATAAGGAAGAATAATCTCAGGGACACACATGTGATAGATTTCAGGATCATAGTGCAGTTGAATACTGTGGGACCCAGAAGAGGGGAGCATGTGCTTTGATTTCATGCCATGTTTGTAATAATGTATTTGGCTTTCTTTTTCTTTTTCTTTTTCTTTTTCTTTTTCTTTTTCTTTTTCTTTTTCTTTTTCTTTTTCTTTTTTTCTTTATTATGACCTTTGCAACACTGGTTTTGTATATTTGTGATATTTCCTCCTTTGGTAATTTCCTGTTGTTTAAACAATGTATCAGTTCAGCGTTGTTTCCTGAAAAATCTGTATGTTAATCTGTACCTGCTTTTCTAAACCCTTTAATGTTTTGATTTGTGTCATGTGTCTGCTAATCACATCCATTTGTAACCACTAGAAAGTCTGTTTTTGTGTTGAAATGTGGCAGCAAGGGGAAGTACAGCTGAGTGACGCTTCTTTAGAGGCTGGCATGGAGAAAACTGGTTCAGCTGATCTAAAATTAATGCTGTCATGAACAGGGCATTGTAACCTGCATGCAGTGTGCAGGTTCTCCCTCCAACAGATCCCCTCTTGAACCAGGCCTCTGGCCCCTGAGGAGTTTCAACGCTAACTGACATTTTCTCTGGCTTTTTTGATCCAGAGTCCAGGCCTTGGATACTTTCTTAACAATGTACAAGAATCCACAGGCAAATGGATAAACAGCACATAGGAAACCTGTGGAGGGAGAGGTAGCTGAGAAAATTCATATGCAGAGAGTTATCACATGGTCCAGATACAGCAAAGCACATTTCAACCTTTGGAGGCAAATATGCATTGTAAACATGCATTAGGTGGGGGGAAAAACCTCCTGAGTGATGGGAAGGTAACTTGGAAAAGAGTGATGCCTGGAATAGTGAGCAACAGTTTAAGCACATAACAAGAGAAACAGCTCATGCACTTTTAGTTCTGTGTATCTGAATGCATGAAAGAGATTGGGAAGGTGCTAATCCTTTTTAATGAGTGACCCTGCAGCTATTCTCCAGGCATATTTTTGCAGGCAATTCAAAGAATACAGAGAAAAGAAGCCAAAATACAGGCTGCAGATGCTGAAATACTTGAAAAATCTGTTGTTTACTGTCTGGCCATTTGGGGAGAGATTATAATCATACCTTCTTACTTAAAATTGTTACCAAAAATAGAAGGTATTTGCTAGCAGGACACACAGAATTTAGTACAAAATCCAATCAGATGTCTCTAAGGAGATAAATGCTTAGGACATATGCAGAAAGTGGTCTCATCGTAAAGTCTGATTTTTCACCTCTCACTGAGGTTTACTTCTAGCTCATTCTCAGCAGGACCCCATTGCAGGATTAGATGAGGTAATAGACCTCACAGAATCAGGAGGCAAAACTCCACCAAATTTAGAATCATCAATTAAATACCATTGTTTCTCAAGAGCTCCCTTTTTTCTTAATATGCTAGAAAAGGTTGTACCTGTATATAATCAGAACGTTTGGGGGTGGTTTATTTTAGTATAAACATGATTGTCTCACTGAAATACATGTGCACAACCATAAAGTGGAGCAGGTGGAGAATGTCACAAGAATTGTACATCTTCCTTCTCATCTTGAGATCTAAATTACCATGAAATGATAAAAGTGACTCGTGATGCCAGCCTGTTTGAGAGACTCTTGAACTGATTGAAATAATCACCACTTTTTAATTCCTCTTCAGCAGGCAGATATTCTTAGTGAAATCTTTTATTTTGGAAGATTGTTCATGTTAAAACCTGCACTGAGGCTGAGAAATAAAATGAGCATGTGGGAAAGGGCAGTGGAGAGGACATGTCTGAGCTCTAGCCACAGCAAACAATAAAAGTGAACAATTATGATGATTCACTAGAGCCCAGGGCACGGACTGCAGACCATGGAGGCATTAACCTGCAGCAAGTCAGCAACATAGGTCTGACCCTGGAAAAGGTGACTGAACTGTGCCAAAGGCTGGCTGAATTGGGACTGAGGCTGCCAGGCTGGCAAATGCCTGCTCTTTGCTGCACAGCTCACCTCATTTTCTCCATTTGAAACACATACCTTGGCTTTTGTACGCACCTGGCCTGGCAGGGTGTGATCCAGCTGAATGCCTCAGCATTTGCTTATTCATTTAGCTTAAGTCAGGTGTCAGTGCAAGCTGTCTGAAGAGAGAAGTGCCCGCACCTTAGCCTCTGGCTTGGCCTCAATGAATCCAACTCAGTTTTCTTTGCTGCTTGAAGGAAGTCTCCAGATTAAAGAAAGCAAGCTCAGCTCATCTCGGCTCTCAACATTGCTTGTGTTGACAAAGCACAAAAAAAAATTACCAACCATGAATTGTCAATTTATGAGTCATGCAGATTAGAAGGTTTTTGTAGCTGTGTCTTTTTAAAACATAAAACATAATCATGAAAAACAAAGGACAAGTTTAAATTATTACAACACAGAATTTGGAGTTGGGGCTTTGACATTCTTCTGGTTATTTTAAGTCTCTCTGTGCCTCAGTTTCATTTTCTCAAATGGAAACAATAATCTCATGGGCACTCTGCTAAAGGAGTCTTTATTGGATGGTGTTTTTAGAAATGAAAAACTGCTGTTGTTGCTATTACTGTGACTAAGAGAGTGCCATTTCTTTGCAATTAATGGCTGGATGGAGGGTCCAAGGTCAAAGAGAAAATTTTTAACCAGTTGCAATTTGCATTATTATGACTAACCCAGAGGCAATTAATAACACTTCTATTTTTTTCACACATGTATTTCTTCCCCTTCCTGCCCCTTATGTATTTCAGGGCACTTTGAAAAAGGCACAGATGGAAAAATTGGAGTGGAATTAAACACACATTCTAGGCTGGTCTAGAAAATGCCAGATAATATATTTCAAATAAAAAGTCAGAATATTAGATATCATTTAGTAAAAGGAGTGAGGATGCCTAGAAAACAAAAGTGAGTAGTGACCTCACACAGTGGAGGGACAGCGACTAATACTGAAATCACTCACACAAAAATAAACCTGCAGAGGTTAAAAGACATGTAGATGTGTCACTTTGGGACATGGCTTAGCAGCAGTGTTGGGTTAACGGTTGAACACAATGATCTTAAAGGTCTTTTCCAAACTAAATGATGCAATGGTTCTGTGTTCTATATAAGTGAGACTTTCATTACTATTAGAAACCATGAGACTTATGAATCTGTAATGATGCTGAATTTGTGCTAGGCATTTTCTGGTGCTTGATGGCAGACTCAGCAATGACCATTCTTTGCCTTTGAATGTTCTTTTTAGCAAATGATCTCCAGTACTTCTTAAAAAAATATATATAAAAAAAAAATAAAGGTAAGCATTGTGGCAGCAATTTTACCAGGAGGAAAGCGGCTTTGGAAAGTGAAACAAGCTGCCTCAGGTCACACAAGAAGGCACCTGCAGATCTAGTAATAGCATTCACATTGCTCAACTCCCAATATAGCAACCGAAGCAGAGTCTGGGCCGTCTCGCAGAGCTCATGCCTTGGGTTCTCCTATAAGCACCTCCCAGGACCTGCTTCCTCTGCAACACTGTCCAGGTTTGCTTACAGTGGTGTCCCAAATCATCTTTGCTGTAGCTACATGGTTTATAAATTGCATGGATAAAAATTAATAAAGCACTATACATATCCTTCCATTTGAAAAAGCAGCTTCAGCTGAAAAAATATGGTTAAATGGAAATATAGAACACTAGTAATATTTATTTATTTCCTCTGTTTTCTTTACCTGTCTTCAGCATTTTCATAATGCCTTGTGCAATGGGATCTTATCTGAACCTAGATCTGGGTCCTACTGCAACACCAATAAAGAAGCATTATAATACTCTCATCTTGTATAAATATTGAAAAGTTCACCCTTCATTAAATTGGAAGGTGCTTGCCCCTGGTAATCTGTTTGAATATAAGCTATTTCTGCTCTTTCCTCCACTGCTCTGAAGATGTCAGCCCCAGGGACACAGCAACTGAACATATTTCTTGGCACCTCCATAGGTTTATTAATTCTCTGACTTCTGACCTGGTGTTTCTGAGCATGGCTGAGATGAGCAGTAATTCCCTCATAAACACTCCAGTGTCAGGGAGGCTTAATTGCTTGGTGTCATGAGAAACTGTTTGGTAGTTCAATGACAAAAGGTCTTAGAGAACATGAAATGAGAGCTGACAGTTCTCCATTGCTGCCCCTGCCTGCTCCCCTCCATAACATATCCAGCATTTAGCTTTCCCAGGGCTGTGGCACCAACGGTAGCAGAGCAAACCCTGATCCTGCCGTTTATGGTATCCATGTGATCACAGCAAGATCAGAAGTTAGAAGTCATAAGTGCAGCTTGGGTAATTTTGTAAACAGCAGCAGCACCAATTTTTTTTTACAGCAAATAAAAAAAATACATTGCAACTGGAAATGAAGAGCATACAGAGCAGCTGTTTCAAATTTGTCTGATGCTGTTATAAAACAAGTTTAAAGTGTTAACAGTTGTACCCGTGGCACAGTTTCCCCTGCTGCGTGCACACTGACAGCTTTCCTTTATGCCGTATAACTGGGCTACCGCATTTGTGCTCAGTTCCCTTGCTGTTCCTCTGAGATGCATTTCTCCAGCTGTGAGCTGGAAATGACTGGGCAGACTCCTGCACTTGCAGGAACACTGTGTGGCCAACCACAACTATCATGCCATGCAGCAGCATCTGCTGGACTGACCAATGCTTGTGGTGGTCCTCAAACTTTCTGCCCATCCTGTTAAATGTGTCTCGCCTTCTGACTCCAGGCAGGGAGTCACACCTCCAGAGAGCCCCAAGTGTTTCACACTCGGCTTGTCACATCAAGGGGATGGCAGGATACAAGCAGGAAAGGTTGGAGGAGGTGGTGGCCCTGACCAGCTTAGCGCTCCCCAAGCCAGAACAGCAGCCACTGGCCTTAAGCAGACACTGAAGAGGAGGCGAATTGGTGAGGGGCTGCTGGAGAACCCTGTCCTGCCTCTTGCAGTAATGTACCTGGGGGCAGTGTGCTCTATTCTCCTCTCCCTGGGCTGAAAATACTGAGATCTGAAGGAGTCTGTCACCCAAAGGGCAGAACTGCTACTCCACTTTGGAGGAGCTGGAGTACTTGCCGGGGGAAGGAAAAGGTGCTCATTGAAGGTAAGAAGAGTGCTGAAGCCTTGAATTTTCCTTAGAAACTCAGCAGGGGATTTCTGTACCCCCCTCTGTCAAGCTGCAAAGCATTTCGCTCTAACAGGCTACTGCTAAAGCCAGGGTACCCCATTTTGTTTCAGTCAGGCGAGAAATTTGAGGAGAACCTAGACAGCAAAGCAACAGATAAGAAATCCAAGCAGCCAGCCATGAAAGAGTGGTTTCCAGGGAAGTGGGGGAGTTAGGACTCAGAATCTGGAAGTGAAGCAGTAGTTAGGAAGATGATTCTGACAAGATACCAGCCATGGTGAGAAACCTTGGCCCAGCTGGAAGAGAAAAAAATTCATCTGGGCAACAACATTGTAGTTGGGATGGAAAGTGGAGAGCAGACTGGATAAGAGAGGCTGCAGCACCTGAACGTCATGACCACAAGCCCCAGTGGGAGCAGCAGGGAAAGTCCAGCTGCTGATCCTTACTTTGCTCCGGCACAGCTCTGTTGGTGGTACCAGCAGTGCAGAAAGAGGGATGGGTTGCATAGTGTGCAGCCACTGCTGAGTGGAGGCGGGGAGATGCTATCTCCCCATAGCACAAGGAGCAGCCATCCTTTTCCTACCCACAGCAGCCGGCACGCAAACCTTGTCCCAGAATCTTTGGGACTCCCCACCCCAGATTTCATAGCCTGTAACACACCAAATATGTAGGTGGCCCCAGAGTCATACAGCTGCTGTGAGGGGGAGGATTTCTTGTGAGCAGGTGGGAGGGAGAGTGGCTGTCAGTGTTTGTGTATGGGCGAGGGAGGCAGAGGTCTCGGAGTGGGGAGAGGAGATGGAAACAGGCTCACTGCAGCTTCTTCACTTGCTGAAGGTCGACTAACCCTAACCCTTACCAGCTTCCTAAACACATCTTTGACTTCAGCAGTGACTCCATCCTGTATGGTCTCCAAATGTGTGGATTTGTAGGATAAATTGAGGGTGAGAGTGGAGTTAGAGTCTGGCTAAAAGATCAGTGCAAATGCTACACAGGTGTGGAGCTGAGTGTTGGCACAGGAATGAAACATTGAGTGATCCTGTATGTCTAAACTATGCATTCAGGAGAGAGAGAATAAATCACTTTTGGGGTTTACATATTGGTTTCAGGAAGATTATTGCATTTTACATTTTACATACAACTTTTCAGCAGAAGGACAGCCTATAGGGTACATCTTGAAGGCTGCTGATGGGAAGAGGTGGAACATGGGGCAGGTTAGTGGTCAACAAGCTGAAAATAGTTCAGTGAAATACCACAGGCAGAAACCATAGCAATGGAGAAAGGAGTAACAGGAGGATAGGAAAAAGCAAGTTATCAGTGAGCTCTTAGGAAGCAATACAAAAACTGAGACTTCTGAGCAGGGATCCTCAAGCCTTTACTGTCACAATTAGCCTCCTGAAGATTGTCTGTGTTGCTGGGACTGTTGCTTGTGTTACCTGCTGAGTTTATTAATTTCTCTATTAACTCCCCCAGCAGTGGTTAACATGAGAGGTTTAAGAAGACTAAGGGAAAAGCTGGCAGAGTGGCTTTTTCTGTAACAACTTCAATTTCTGAAAAAATGTGATGGTTCAACATCTCAAAATGGGAACTGGGACAAACTGCTTTGTTTTCCAATTCTGTTCTCCATAGTCAAGGCAGGATAAGACTGTGTCAGCGCAGGCCTAATCATTTTACTAGGGAAGAAAGCTTTCAGCTGTCCTGGTCAAAGAAAACCTTGAAAAACCTATACAGGAACTTCTGCCACTTTTTGAAGGCAATTTATAGACTATATATATATATATATATATAAAATACAGTTTTTATATATATATATATATACATTTATATATACAGTTTATAGCTCTGAGGTGTGAGCTGCCTGTGCTTATGAGTGAAGTACTGTTGTTACCAACTTTGGTTACCAAGTTAGCTCATTCACTTCTGGGATCAGAAGGTGTCACATGTCCTTCAGGAGCATGACTGGGAGTAGGTGTTGACAGCCATTACTCACTCTCAGAGGTACACCACTGCATTTCTGGGATGGGCCCATCACTCCCCTGCTTCCAGAAGGCCACACACTGTGACTCTCTCACTTCTACTCCAGCACCTTCTGGCAATGCTGATTTACTGCAGAGGGGCAATAGCTGCTCTCACACTCGGGGTCGTTCATGTGGCCCTTAGCTGCACCAGGTAATAGGGCTCCAGCAACCAGACAAGGGAGGCTGTACTGCTGAAAATGCTGAAATCTAAGTACCTGGGAGCCAGTGGTTTATATATTATGAGCTGCTGCTAGTGCACATGTCTGATGCACTGAAGACATGGCCATGCTGCTAGCAAAGCCCACTGGAAACAGCTCATCTTTACTGCAACACAGTGTGTCTGCATAACATCTGTGAGAAGATCAGGAGACTTCTCCAGCAAGGGGTTCAAAGCTTTGCTAGTTTGCACACAATGCATGGGCAGCAGATTTCAGCACCTGTTGACTGATCATCATATGAATGAATAAGGAGAACTAGCTGGCAGCTGTTAGACATTCATCCTGTTTGTGAATATCAGAGCATGTAGCAAGTCTGCCCTCTGTAAAAAAAAAAAAAAAAAAAAAAAAAAAAAAATTTGAAGCACTCAGTCAGGAATAAGGAATAAAGGGAGTGAACATCCAGGTAGTGTTGAAACCAAGAACCAGAAGATGGTTAAAAATGATTTCTTCTCCAGCCTTCTGTATTTTTCTCGAATAGCAGGCTGTGAACAATAACTTTTGGAGACTAGTACTCCTGTCAATATTTTCATTCAGTATAGCCCTGGTACTTTTAAGGGCCTGTGTGGGACAATGTTGCATCACTGATACTGGCACATCTGGTTAACAGCACACTGACCTGCTCAAAAGAAATGTACTCACGTAGACCATGGTCCTCCATTTCCTGCCTTATGTTGAAAAATGCATCAGTTGCTTTGTACATAGCTACAGATCCAACTCTGCTACTGCATTTATTCTGAGCCCATTCCCCAGGAGATCTTTAAAACACAATTATCTCCAGCTCCAGTTAATCACACAATCTGTCCCAAGGTCTATTCTTGTTTTTTTGGCCCTCCTGTTGCCAAGGGTTCTCACAAGGACTCTGTTCTCTCTGCTTTGATCCTGTATCAACACTTGTCCATGTGCCTTGTCAGTCACCTTGTTCTGGGACAGCCTTATGGCAGCTCTAGCTGTTGCAGTACATTGCCTTGTAAAGCAGATAGTGAGGTGGTCTAATAGTGTTTAACCTGCCTCAAAGCAGGACACAAATCTGCCCAAGTCTTTCCTTTGCCGTCTTTCCATGTCTGTTTTCATCTATGTCATGACACCTATGCAGGTGTCAATGTGCTTACCCAAACCACATTGTTTTCCCTTCTCTCACAAGTGAGCACCCAGGACTGAGTACTCAGCCCATCAAAAATTCCATTCAGGTAGTGTATTTTCAGATTATTGAAGAGATCTAAGCAGTGAAGCAATGGAGAATGGAGTGATATTTTGGGTTTCAGCTTTGCTAGATACAAGCAGGTGGCTTCTAGTGAGCTGAAGGAAAAGGAGGGGCAATAGAGAGTCTGGAAAATACAGGCTTAGGAGATGTGATGGCATTGAAGGACTACTAAAATTAAACTCTGCTGTCTACGTTTCAGCTGTGTCCAGTTTGGGTTCAGTTTACACTGAAACCTAGGCTCTAATTTATACCCCTGCAAAAATGTTTATGTCTAGCTTTCTCCTTTTTTGGAGGTCAAAGTAAAATGCATGAGGACAGCAGTCATAGGTAAGGCAGTACAAAAATGGATGAGAGACAAACTACCAGTAGTTAGCTGTAGCTTAATCCATAATCATTTACTTCAGAATCTCTTACACCCACGTTAGTCTCCTGTATTCTATTTCTGGCAGCAGGCTGTTAGACATTGGTTAAGCAGGTGGTTTGCCGATGACTCCCACATTATATATTGATCTGTTCTGGGCTCCCTGTTCCTGGCTGGTAACTTTATCAAGGCAGAACTGCCAGTGTCGTTTATGTTGTGACAGCGGCCAGAAGTACTGGTCAATGAAACACATAAAATCCTCTACAGGTACAAAACTAAAAGCCCAGGCTAAAGTACCCACTTCTTAAACTTCCTCTCCCCTTTCTTGTTGTCCCATGCCGTGCCAGCCCTGGGCAAAACCTAGCTAAAAGCTGTGAGCATTCATTCTCCTCCCGGCAAGATGCTAAAGTTGCTTCTCAGTCCCCCAACAAACTTGCTGCCCAGGGGGCAGTGTCTCTCAGGAAAGCCCGATTAGACGTGTCACCCCTATATAATACCACTTAGTATTCTTTGTCCCCTTTGCTCTCTGATCCTTTGCTCCATGACCCAGCCTAGACCAATCTCCTCCTTTATCAGTACCAGCATCAACGGCTTCTTGATGGCTATTTGCCCCAGCTTTGGATATGAAAGGTAGAACAAGCTTTCTTTTCTTATACTGCCTCTTTCCTGGCTCATGCAGGCTAACACATCAGCCAAGGGGAGCTTGATTGTGCACTGTGCAGTTTATGCACTCCGTTTTATGCTGCATCTTTATGGGGCTTAGGCGTTTGGGATAACATATCTCTTCATCATTTTCTCATCCAAATCCACTATTACTTTATATTTTGGATCTGTTTAACCCAAAGATGTACCTTCTTCATTGGATAGCATTGACATACTCCCATATTTTCATAAAGTGACAGAACTGGGTCTTTGATATTTGTTATCTGACTTACCCAGCTGTATTGTCCCGACACAAAAAAAAAGTGTAGGACAGCCCAAGGGCACCAAGTTAGCATTTTGGTTTCTACACTCAAATGCTCTGCCCATAGGTGTAAAGAAGTGATGCTGCAAATTTGTGGATTAGGTGAAAGGTGCAAATTGGTTCCTAGCTAGACATAGCTCAGTCAGAGATATTTCCTCCTTCACACCTTCAATAAACACTCAAAAAAAGATTGCAAATGGACTTCATAGGAGGCAGAAAGTGAGAATGACCTTGGGGAAGGATGGAGTTCCCATATAGAATGATAAGAATAGTTTGAATCCCCAGACTATTTTTTTTTCCATTGAGTTTGGTTATAAACTTTCTCTTTCAGAGAAGACATCCTTTTGCCTTTTTTTCTGCATACTTTTTTGCCCAGTCATACCATTTCCTTCCAGTAGCTGATTTTACATGTCACCTTTTGCCCAGCAGCAAAAATTCTGAGAATGGTTTGAAAATCATGGAGGACAATCTTACAGCAGAGAAATAAAAATGCCTTATTCCAGGCTCGGCTCTGCATGATATCAGTAAGATGCAGTTACTTATGCTGCCTGAATCAAAAACATTTATTGCCATTATCAAAAAAATGTTTCAGGAGTTTCAAATAGGAACTTATAGCTTGATACCCTGATTGGTGCTCACAAATTTATTAGACATGTGATAAGTAACTTGAGAATAAGAAAATAGCTGTAATCAATTGAAGATGCATTTAACTTTGAAATATATGGAACAAAAAATAAATATATATTAGCTGCAACACTAAGTAAGCATGTGCCCTGTTTCCTACTGGAAAGTGTGACCTGTCTTGAACTTTGCAGTCACAGTTCAGAAGCAATTTCCATCAACTCATGCAGACAGCTAGGAAATAGGTTTCCTATTCTGTTGAAATGAGGTAAAAATCTCTTACCAGGATCTGTTCAAATGTGTTTATAAATGTTCTAAACATTTCAGCATCTCCTTGTATTCTTTCTTCAGGTGGTCTGCAAATTGTTTCTGACATGTTTAATTTATTCCTGAAAGATTAGTCTGCTCAGAAAATGCAAGATTTGGTTCTTCTCCTGCTTTCTTGGCTTTCAAAGCAGCAGACCCTATTGATGAAAGGAAATGACACCTGCTTTATACCAGTTAAAAGCTACAATTATTAATGCTATCTTAGCCTTAATAACACCTATAGATCCATCCTTAGGATTAGGACCAAAGTGAAATAGAAGTCATTCATGGAACATGTTGGTCTCTTGGAGTTTCAGGAGGCTTTGTTGACTAAGTGATGAACGGGGAATCTGAGAACCTGAGTTTCTGAATTAATTTCCACAGATTGCTTGATCTTTATGTGTCTTGGTTTGCAATACCTTTAATAATTTTTCTCTCAGGGAGATGTAACCTCTTAATAGTTGTAGAATGCTTTCAGACCATTGCATAGAAGGTACTGCATGAAAGCTCAAAATGACATACAGCAAGTCTGACTTCAGACTTCTTGTTGCTTTTCTGGATGACTGATTTTAATTGCAGTGGGTTAAACAACTGTAAACATGCAATTGCTGCACATTGAACAAAGGTTTTCATTCCTGGGTTCCCACGCAGGTGTGTGGCTGTGACCTGACCAATACTGTCTCTGTTGATCCTCCCTTGGTTTCTCCCTTGCAATCGATTCCAGCAGTGATGAATTCACCTCTTGAAATTAATAATGTCAAGTTTGTCAATATTTTAAAAGCTAAACCTAATTTTGTTCTCTTGAGCCTTGCCTTTGGCTTGTGAAAGCAGAAGCTTTAAACTCTATTATTTGGGAAGTCTACTGGGATGCCTTGGTGTGGCAGGTGCTATATAAGTTTAGCACTGCATCACTATTGAAGTCCATTAAGAAAGATCTTTCTGGAGCTGTCAGCACTCTGTGGATTAAAACCAGAAAAATAAAGGCACTCAATAAATGCTGCTGTAATGGTTCAGATAGCTGCAGAGAGAGGACTTATCTTTGGCTTGTGATCAGTTTACTTCTGGGTTCAATGTAAAGGTTTTTTGGCTTCCTGTATAAGCTCTGAAAAAAAAAAAAAAATCAATGTGGAGGAGCTTGGATGAGTGCCAGAAGAAATGCTGTATTGAATCCAAAATATAGAAATCCTTCACAATTTCTATATTTTGCTCCGTGCAGGCTCTTTATAGTCTAGCAAGAACTAAGCTTTACTATCAGGACTCCAGTACCACTGCAGGGTTGCACAGGATGTGAACAAATTGTCTGATTTTATTTGGTCATTTGAAAACATATATCAATCTCCCCCCTCCCTGAAAGATACGGTTAAAAAAGGCAAAATGGGCAAAAGGTGAGAGGGAGAAGCATCAAACACCTGCAAAAGGGCTGGAAACAAACCATAGGAATTAGCTTTCAGTTTTAAAGTTGGTGAAGATAGGCAGCATCACACTTCCTTAATTCCTGCCATGGCTACTATTTAACTGTTTGGAACAAGGCAGGGCAAAGTGAGGTGTTAGAGGTGGACTGGACACTGCCACAGAGCCTCCTCACACGCAGAGGAGATGGAGCAATGGCAGAGGCATCCTGCATGCGCAGGCGTAGGACGGTGCCTCTGCAAGTGGTAGTGGAGAGCACCCAGGCACTGACAGGGTTTTCCTGGAACTGTAGTGCCTCAGGAAAGGAACTGTGAGAGTGCAGTGGATTCTCCTGCTCAAGGCTTAATGGGGTGCTCAAATTTGCAGATGATGCCAGTCTAGTCAGAGTATTGGCCAAACCAGCCTGTAATCATGGTAATGCCTTTGGCTGGGTCAATGGCACAATCCTTTTTCCCTGAGCTGCTTTCTGTTTGGTAAAGATATTGAATAAGGCTCTCAGATACAAATGGCAGAAATTGCAAAGTGTTTGACTGGGGAACATCTGGAAACACTGGAAGTTGTACATCGGAGAGGAAGTCCCTGACTGGGATGTGAAAAATGTGGGTACTAAAAAGAAGGAGAAGTAGGGAGAAATAGGTGCTCCTATTCATGCTCCCAGAATACAAGGACAAGGGAACATTCAATGGAAATATAAGGCACAAATATAAAACTGTTAAAAGGAAATACATTTTATACAATGCCTAATTAGTTCATTCCCATAAGATAGCATTAAGCCTAAGAGATTAGTAGGATTTAAATAAAGGGATTAGACATTTATATGGATAATGTAATTGGGGATGTTCTTATTAAATAGAATACATACTTCCTTTTGTTATGGAAGGAAATAAGCCCTCTTGCTTCAGGGCCTAGGCTAGTTGCTAACTGATAAGAATTAAAAAGAAACTTCCCCTTTTGGCAAGTCATTCCCTACTTGTCTTCTGCTAGGTTTCTTGTATTTAATCTGAATTGTTTCTACAGGCCCTATCACAGCAGGATTATTAAGCTATATGGTCCATTTGTTTGGTATAGCATGGCAATTCTGTTTCTTCATAATCAAATGTCTCGCTGATGGATCACAAAAATCTCAGTGGTCTGAAACAAAATTCCCCTTTTCTTCTGCTAGTTCCATGAGAGAATTGATGTTGATTGCCCACCTATTAGATACTACCAAATCAGCACCAACAAATCTCACTTACCTGTCTTAACAGTAATATCTTCCAGCTCTCATTCAGGACTCAGTTGGAGAGGTGGCAGGACACCAAACTTCCCTCAACCTTCACCAAGTGGGTTGTCAAGCATTGGAACAGGCTGCCCAAGGAAGTGATGGAGTCATCATCCCTAAACTGGTTTGAAAGGTGTCTAGATGTGGCACTTAAGGACATGTTTAGTGTTGGACTTCACTCTGTTGGGTTAATGGTTGGACTTGATGGATGATCTTGAAGGTATTTTCCAACCTGAACAATTCTATGATTCTATGTCATCCCACAGTTGTGAATGGGATTGTCTCATGGATGCTGCAGAATTTGGAGCAAAATCTAATGATAATCAGAAGGAAAAATTGATTCAAAACTCTTCCTTTCACTTCCAGACAAGATAAGAAAGTTGCTGCTAGTAGTCTAGTCTTTCCATTAAAAAGCATCAGAAGGCCTTATCTAACCTGGCTAAAGTTCAATTGCCTTGCATTTTGATTACTGAAACATCCTTCTCTTACGTCTTGCCAAGTGTATTTTCAGTCTATGCACATCTCTGCAAAATACTGCTATAAAGATCATACTCCTAATCCATCAGTTTGAGGATTTTACACATTCTTTGCTCTCTACTACATTCCTCTTCTTTACTCCATCAAACACAAGCTATTTGTCTTTCCTGTCAAGCCCCTTCCCACCCTGCCAAAGAGCTTTCCTTTGCTATGACAATGTTGTCTCCTTCTCATCATTCTGTCAGTCTCTATTTCTCACTTGTTAACATCTTTATAGGAACAACTTCTGAGCTTTTTTCCTTGCTGCTCTTGGGAAGAATCTTGGTAAAGAGCAGCAAAATACCCTCATTATCTTCCCAAATCTCTGTTGAAAACACTCCTTCTCTGTGTTGCCTATTAAAAGCTTGTCAGCGATGCGGCTGCTCTCCATCACACTGACAAACAGGATTCAAACCAAACAACCCTGTGTGCCCAGGTGCACCTGCTGCCCCTAACATACACCTGGAAGGTAGGAATGATCTCTTTGTTTCTGCAGTGTCCTCACAACAGCTTCCCTGCCATTGACTGGGACTTCTGAGGGCCCCTGAAAAACAAACATTGATCTTCCTCATTTGTTTTCCATCATTTGAAGAGTTTAACAGAGTGCTGATGCTTTTGTGCCAGTGAAACACCCAAGTCAGGAACTGCCTTCTGTAGGAACTATATGTGTGTGGTCATCATGCTCTCCAGCCAAGGTCTCTTCTGAGGGCACATGCAGTGAAAAGTGGGCTCCAGAGAAGAAGTGTTCAGCTTAGCCCTGTGCTTGGCAATGTCGTTTTCCCCTCATCAGATAACAACTCCTGCAAATCCTCCAGTTCAAGAGGGTCTCTTTTGTGTACTAAATGCTGCCATTATTTATAAAGCACTCTTGCTGAATGTGCCTTAAGTCAGTCCTGCAGGACAGTTTCAATCAAATTGTGTTCAATTTATTCCAGCTGAATAACTCTGAAACGTAAATAAAATTAAATTAATGGTGCTGTATTTGTATTGTGTTACAAATGTAATAAGCTTGAAGTAATGCTGACTGTAAAATCAGATGAAGACTATAGAGTAAAAAATCAACCCCTAGAAAGCAGTGCAAAATTTGAAATCTGGGTTGCAAGCCCAATCAGGGTACATGTAATCCAGAAGGTTTTTTTAAATTATATTTGTTCATACTGTTTCTCTGCTTCATTCTAGTAAAAGACGAGAAATACTCTCCTATAGTGGTTGTATTTGGTTTGACAATCATGCAGAACACCTTGTATCTGTTCCTAGCTGACTGTTTTGGGACTTGCAGAGATACTGTTACTAATAATTATCTTACAAATATTTATGGGACATCTTTAATCCCAAAGCACATTATAAATTAGAAATGAGGTCCGAAGTGCTTAGATAGCACTGTCAAAATATGCATGATTTCTTCCACTTATTCAGTGAGACTTCAGATTTGGTCCTAGAAATTGCAAATATTGATATATACATAGCAGAATATCTTATCTATTGAATACCTCCCCAGAAAAATTACTTCCCAGAAGGTCTAGGATTCTTGTCAGTTAGATATTTGGATAATTCCTGGTGCAAACATTACCCAGAATCACTGGGGAAAACCCAGCTTTCACCAAGAGTGCTTCAAAATATATTGCAGGCATACAAAGCAGGCATACAAAGCAGGATGTGATATCTTATCTTAGAGACAGGAAAATACATGGAGGGCAGTTGGGTAACTGGGCATAGCTAGTTGAATTGGCCCTGTTGGAATTCAAGCCCCTGGCTCGGGGGAGCTCAGGTATTTCAAACACTGCCATCTCTTCAGTCACAAGCTGCTCTGCTTTGAGCTGCCCAGGGGGTAGTTTGGAACACATCCAGTCTCTCACACACCCTTCTTTTATCTTACAGGAGCATCAAGGCTTCATGGTGTGCAGACACAGGATTCCACAGACTCAGGGAAAGGAAAGGATTCAAACCTATTTATCTGGGGCAGTAGAGGTGGAAGGAAAGGGAAAGTGTGACTCAGCTGACAGATACCCACTGCCATCCCATCATGAGGTATGCAGACTCCACTGGGGAGGGCATTGAGCCCCTCAGAACCATGCTTTTTTTTCCACCCCGTTGGTTCTTTTCCAAAGGCCCTAAAGCACAGTGCTGCAAAGTTGTTCCCACAGTAAAGAATGCTCCAAACCTCGGGAGATCTCAGGTCTTCACCAGGACTGGCAATAGCCACCTCTATGTATGAAGCAAATTCTCCTCAGTCAAGTAATCCATATCAGGTTACCAGAGGCAAAGCGAGGTTTTCAGTGGACAAGAAACTCTTCTGACCTGCTAACAACATGCAGATATTAAGGACATCTGATTTCCAAGACATTTGTGACCTCAAAATGCTAGGACAGTCTCCTCTGAAAGTCTGACAGGTTGTCTATGAATCCTGGTGTTCAAAGTGATACAGAAAATACTAAATCAGTGTCAGTGCTGATAGACTTAAAATCCTGATGCCTTAATATTCCCTGACTTTAAAGGCTTGCCTAGAAATGTTTCCAAGTTCATCTGGACTGGAGTAAAATTCATGAAGCTGCAGTCATACTGTTCTTTCATTTCTGCTTCATACATTCCTTTCATAACTATTGAGTGCAGTTATGAGGCTCCAGGAAGAGAGGGCAAAGTCAGCTCTATTGTAATGGGGAGCTTCTTGATAGAAGGCACTGGGATTATGCCAAGGCAATGTTCTGTCCAAAGGGTACCAGCCTGAAGTGCTGAATTAAGGTATCCTTAATGTATCATCTAAGAATCATGGAGGTTTTTCAGTAATCTTTTATTTTAATTAAACAAATGAGCAGTCAGCAGGTTTAATAAATTCTAAAGAGGAAGGATCTGTAACATTCCTTCTGATCCTCCTTTCTTTTGTGTCTCTCTCGTATGTGCTGCTCACGTGCTTTCCTCAGTTATTCACAGCCACATGACAAATGCTACCTAATGGCCAGCTTATTCTATTTGTGCTTTTGTACTACCCTCTCCTTACAAACCTGAAACACTTTGAATTCACACAGTGAACTACAGCAAGTCAATGTTCACTTTTGATACACTGGATTTATTTAAAAAGTGGCTTGTGCAAAAATCTTTGGATGAACTACGGTGTATTAAGTTTTGTGCGCACACATCTATACTTTGAACTTTTCTACCTGGCCCCTTGCTGATATCCCATATGATATTTCTTCATGCCAGGGTTGTTTCATCTGCTTACCTGTAGGCTCTTGCTGGATCAAGGGCCAAGCTAATGGGATTCAGCTAATGGTGCATGTACCCAAAAGTAGTCTGTGAATACATAATCGAAATCTCATGCACTACTCCACACCTCACACTCTCCTTGCCCAGAAAACGAGGAGTTATCCAGGATTCATAGGTCATTATACAGCAGGAAAAGCAGGCTGATCAGACGTGCTGCGAGTGACCTGTAGGTATAGGAGTATATAATAAAATTATGGAGAAGGATGTACTTAGGACATAGCTCATTGCAACAAGAATCGAATAAAATTGGCAAAAATGGAAGAAAAATCTCTGAGTCTGTAAACAAGTTCTCTGTTTCATGTACCAATTTCTTCCCCAAGGCTTTGTGTCTGATATTTGGTGCAGAAGCTTGTGTGCTGTGATCTGTGCTGGTGGAAGAGAGGAGTCTTGTTCTAACTTAGTCAGGGATACAAAAATGTAAAATTCCTGTAAACCTAGGACCTTCTCCCTGTGGAAAAACAAACAAAAGAAAACCGTGGACAGATCCAGACAAAGATGCTCCTTAAATACAGCATAAACTTGCTGTATAGCTGGAGTAAAAGAGTTCTCAAAATGGTGGTGGTACACTTCATGTTCAGGTGTATCTTGGGGTTATAGAGGGAGGGATGAGGGAAGGCACACAAATGTGTTCTGCAAGCCCTGCAACTGATGTTAATTTAGGCCGAAAGAATTAGGCAGTTTCTTCAATCTGTTTGGGTTGTGGATTCTAAGTCTGCTGAAAGCAGCATCCGTGCCAAGAAAGTTTTGTTTGGTGATGATCATTCATCTAAAATTTGCATAGTAATTGCACACTGTCACTTATTTACCATCTCCATTCTCCCAGCCTTTTGCATTTTCATACTTTCCAGGCCAATCACTGTGGTACATGCCTGCACCTCAATCAAACTAATGACAGTGCAGCACTTTCAGATGGATAAATACTTAATAGGGGCATCCAAGTCTACTGCAGCTAGGGAGAGCTTGGGCAATTAACACGACACTTTGCTATTTGATGGACACTGTCAGCTTTCAGCTCCCATGGCATTTTATGAGCTATATTTCCCAAAACAAGATGTGTGGAAATGGAAGGAGACTAAGTACCCCTAGGCTGGTCACTGTCACAGTCACGCTCTTGGCATCATCAGAGTTTAGGTCTAGTAAGGTCACTGCAGGACTCGACTTGGCAATGTTCTTTGAATGTGTCCCCTAGTGGAACGGGGGAGAACAGCGAGCAGGGCGGAGCTGCACCTCCTCACCAAGAGGGCAAGACAAAGCGAGTCAGGAAGGCTGTTGGTGAAGTGATGACCTGTGAGACAACTCTTTGGTTCACAAAGTGATCACACCTCCCTCGTCTGTGCTCTGCTTCCAAACAGCTCCCTTCTCTGCCCTTCAGGGCCTTATTTAATAAAAAACTTGAAATTGAAATACTATGGTTGCAACACTCTTTTTGCTTTTCCAATATCAAGATATCATGTGTGTTTTGAAAAGCAGCTGTTTAAAAGACAGAAGTCACTCTTGGAGGAGTACATTTATATCATTTTCACTGTGTACCTTAGAATATATGCAAACAGTGCAAAAAGTACTGGCTGGAAATTGCAAGCTTTCATGCATTTAGTTTTTTATTTCTTCCAGTATTCTAGCAGTGCTTATTGGTATTAAGCCTGTATGAGTATTAGGTCTCTTTCATTTTATACATCATGGAGCAAGTTGTAAATGTAAATGCAGAAACAGGGATGTGGTTTAGCAGTGTATTTGGCAGCGCTAGGTAAACAGCTGGACTCTAGAAGGCCTTTTCCAAGCTCAGAAATGCTATGAGTCTATGATTCATGGCAGGATGAACCTCTCCAGCATAAGAACAGTGTGCCTTGACACACAGGCAGGGCTGACTTAATTCTCTCCCCATCCCTACACTTTCATCTCCTTAGTGCATGGATTTCTCCTGCTTAACATCCCAACGCCTCTCATCCCCACCACCCTTCCAACTTTTTAGGGTTTCTCAGCAAAATGGAAGCAGTGTAGGAAACATTTTATTGTTGCTACATCTTCCCCTGCCTGGGAAGAGAGACTTGGGAATGGCATTCCAAAATCCGCATTTTGGAAACGTTGTCATGGCTGTGATCAAGACCCCAGCTGCTACAGTAATGGCTTCATCTGTTTGTCAGCCTGTCCTGCTGCCACGTCACAGTCTCCAAGAAAGGGGAGAGCATCAATTGCAGAGTACCAAATTGTCCTCCTGAGGAAGACAGAAAAGGGAAGGGGTCAAGGGTTTCACATCATCTTGATGGTATTGCAGAGGATGAACAAAAGAGAAAAATTAGGAGAAGAAGGGAGCGCTCTGAGCAGAAATACAAGACAGCTTTTTACTTGAAGAGGGTGTAGGAGTGAGAGAGAAATGAACAGCACTAAATGAAAAGCAACAACAGCAACAAAGAGAAAGAACAACCCTGCAGAAGAGACTTCTGGGTTGGAGATAGAGCAGAGAACTGGTGGAGGATGTGCTTGTGGCTCATTCCTGTGCACTATGTCAACCCCAGCCAGCTGTGTTCTGGAAAGCAGAGAGACAAGTGATTATTATGGGCTGCAGTACACAAGACAACCCAGAAGCTTGTTCCTTCCCTCCGGAAAAGCTGGGACAACAAAACCAGCAGGCTCCTCACTTGTTGTCAGGCAAGGACCTCAGACAGAAGGGCCACATCTTCACCCAGATGGGAGCATTGCAGCCTTCCTGCATGCACCCAGCATCTTTTCCACTGCTTTACAGCATGGATTTTATTGACAGTATTTCACAGATTGTTCTGTGGATGAGTCTGTACCCTGCCTGATGGAAAATTCTGCCTGGATTTTTCTGATGGGAGGTTTTACTACTTGCATTATTTGATTTCCAGCAAAGGCTATTTTTGACAAAAATGTTACAGTTTCATAAATTCATATGCTATCTCATAAACATCATAAAATGCCTTTTTGACAAATCTAATAAACATAACAAAATGCCCTTTCAATAAAATTGCTGAAATCTTGCCAGGCTGCATAATAAACTTGCATTTTAGCATGTTTAGCATCTGGGCTTAAAGAAGAAATGTAAAACCACCCACACCTTTGAGCTATGTCTTTCTGAAATTTGCTGATCTTGCCATGTCCAAAGACCCTGCGCTTCACCTTTCTACCCAGCCAGTGAGACTCAGAACTAGATTAAGCTATGGGGCAAAAAAACACAGTGAGTTTACACTTCACAGGAGCAGATATTGCTCAGTAGCCTCCAGCTTTGTCATGCCTTTGTCAGCCTTTCAAATATATATTTCATTTGCATTCTACATTAACTCTTCGTAGAATGGAGTGGTTCTTGTAGAAGTGCCCCAGAAAAAAATGTTTCATTATCTCAGGGAAGCTGATGGACAGATTTTCTTAAAACAGGAAAAAGTCACAACAACCTTGTTGTCTAAGTGTTGTTGGGAGCAAGAAGAGCTACACACTCTCAGAAAGTGAGTGTGGCTCTGTGTGTGTGTGTCTGTCCCCAAACATGGTAGTTACCAGCTGGTGGTAGATTGGAGTGGTGAACTTGCAGTGCGATGGTGGCAAGCAGAAAAGGAAAAAACCTCTGGGATACATGTCCAGAATTGCAGAGCTCCTATTTCTCAATACCTACTACAACCTCGTACTGCTGTGGGGACACACTCTCAGCCATGCCTTCCCTTAGATGCACTGCTCATATGCACACCTTTCCTGAGATTCTGTGGATGCATGCCTTTCTTTATGCCTTTGCCCCTCCACTGGGGAGGGAATGCAAGACACCCACACTTACTTCAGTCTCTGCTGCCTGCTTGTGAGTCAGGCATCCTGTTTTCTCTGTTTGCTAGCATCCCATTCTCCCTCTTCTCCAAGAATTGGAGCAAGGTGATAAAGAGATGGGAAACTGGGGAGGGAGGAACATTGCCAGATAAGGCAGTGGGAGCACAGTCCAGAGGGACATGGGCAGCACTTGGGTGACTGCTACCACTTTCACCTACTTGATTCATGTATGAAATTTATTGCCTTATTCTTAAGCTGGAGTAACTTTGGCAACTTCCAGAATTTCTTAGGGAAACAGAAGACTATAACTCTGACACTGCTAAAGAGGCAGGCTCCTATGGAGGCCGAAGGCCGCTCTCTTAGCTTTTCTGTGCAATGCAAGCACTTGTTTGGGCCCTATCTCTCCCTGCAGATGCTCTGTCCACCATGATGCAGTTGAGAGATGTTTGGCAGTGGCACCCCAGAGCCATGGAATGCTGGAAATGGAAGGAAATTTCCATCTTCTTCCACTGGCCTGATGAACTTGGTGTAGCATATCAATGGTAAGACAAGTGTCACCACTGAGCTCGCTGAGCTGTGCTCTCTCCTAATGAAACCAGTGAGTTCTCTCTAACTTGTGTCTTCCCTAAGTATTATCTTCTGGGCATTAGTTGTCTTCTACAAACACTTGCAGAATGGGCATGAAAATAATTTGAAGTTATGTCTTGCTCTGACAGATGAACTGCCAAGTGTGAAATGCCACTCCACTGGTGGTGTTTATTAAGATCCTTCTGGAAATGACATGCATCTTCCAATGGGCTCTAGGTTGGCAGCTGATAACTGAACATAAATGTGAACTCCTGCTTGCAGAGCTAAAGATAAACAGCAGGAGATTATAAAATACATCTCAGTCCCACAAATGAAGTGACATTCTTCAGCATTCTTTTCTGCTTTCTCCAATTTCATGGAATGTATTTAATTACTTTCGATTATAAGTGAGAGTTAAATTAGACAAATGTGCTTAGAAATCTTCTCTTCATTGCATAGCTATATTAGCTTTGCAATGTCACAAGTATCAGAATAAAACATTTACATTCTTCTCTTTATTGGTTAAAGTTCATCAGTGGTTGTAAATCCATGGAATTCAATTCGATCTCACCAGACAGCAATTTGATCTTGTTTAGGTTCTGAGGTGAAAAGATTTACTGATGGCCCTAATTCCCTTATTTCCAGAGTTAGTTATCAAATTCACTTAAATGATATTCAGCCTCCAGTGTCATGAGAGCTATTACTAAAAGTGGAGGTAAAGGAGAAATTTTCCTCTCTGTGTTGGATATTCATGGCATAACCTGAGAATGCAACATGACGAAAGTGCTCAGTTTTTGCTTGGCCCCCATCTGACCTAGATTGTCTCTTAAGACTGATAAGTCTTTGTGTATGCTTCATCCAATTTCGTATTTGATAGGTCAGGCCATTTATCCATTGTTTTAAGATTTACAACCCACCTCATGCCTCACTGTATAGGGCAGTGAGATTTTGCTGATTTTCACCTGCAAAGTGTGGCTCTTCTCTGGCAGCCTTTCACATTCATTCACAGCTTCATTTGGACATGGGGGTTTGCTGGGTGGTCAGTGGGTGGTGTGGCCTTCCAGAGCTTCAGGCTGAGCTGCATAGGCTCCAGGAAAGGACTTTGCAGCAGTGGGAAGCAGAACATGCTGCAAGTGCTGGCTATGAAAATACCTTTAATTAATAAGCTCATGTGCAACAAAGGAGAGTCAAAGCATTCCACCAAAGCCTGTAAACAGGTTCCCTCACTGGTTCCTTTGGGATGAAAGGTACTACAGAAATGTAAGTTGTTATTGCAGTGGTACCATCAATATGGCTTGGTGTGGGAAGGCATTGTTTAGTGTGACAGTACAAGTTTGCTTAACCTGGTCAAGTTATGCCTGTTCTGGAGCTTTTATGGGGAAACTGGGGAGGTGATGAGAAGTGCTGGCTATAGTCATCTGTAGTTTCCTCTCTCCGAATGAAATGGACATGAGATATATGATTTTATCAATGTAAGTCTGCAGTATCACAACTAAATAAGCTAAAATAGCCTATATTACTATAAAACTGCTGAAATTGCAATGAATTTCATGGATTCATTCCAGATTTAATATGACTAGGAAAAGAATCTGTCCTAATTGTTATTCACTGACTCATAGGGTCAAAAGTTCACTTTGTCCACGGGAATCTGCATTTCCAGGTACAGTTGTGCTACTAAGCCAGCTATACAGCCATTAACACCACCGTGGTGGAACTGTGAAAGATGAGCATTATTAAGCCAGAGCGCTCCAGAACACTTCTTCTGGAAGATGTCATTATAACATATTGCATCCCTTGGACAATTATGTCTCTTTTGACCTAGATCTTAGGCATCCAGCAAAACACTTCTGCAGAGTTCAGCTTGGATTTGCTTTCCCCCGCAGCCAGTCTTTGAGTAAAGTTTCCTGAGCTCATTTCAATGAATATTGAGTGGATATGTCAGAGAGTTTGTTTCTGAGCCCTCAGAGATCTCATTTGCTCTGGCATCTCTAGTCTCCATCAATTTTACTTTGTCTAAGCTGGAACATATTCGTACCCATCCTTTCACCTGTTTGTACATAAATAGAGGGTAATGGCTGAATAATAGACAAAATTCCAGGAGAAATATTTCATATTCTGTTTATCCATTTCCTTTCTACATGCCCATTATTTAATCACCATTTAGCTCTTTCTCCAAAAGGAACTTGAGTAAACTCTGATTTAAAACTGAGCTAGAACCTCAGAAAATTGGGGCAGTACTAAATGGGTTTGGGTTTTTCTCTTTTACATATAACATTGCTATATAAATACAGTGCTGGCGCCAAGGAAAACTAAAGTGAGAAACTGAATAGATGGATTGGAGCAATGTGGCAGTCAGGTTCCTCAGTACCTTCCAACACTATTATGGACCCCAGCCCAATCCCAGAAAAGCATGTCCTCTATTAGTTTCTAGGCATCTGTCATTTTCTGCTATTTGTGTTACTGCTGATTATTATTGTCAAGTTCTTTTCAGGCAAAAATGAAGGGGAAAAAGGAGAATAATAGAACAGGAAGGCAGAAGTGGCCTCAGTGTCTCTTTTAGCATCTTCAAACCTGTGCCTAGAATAGCTGGCCTTTCCAGACTTTTCTCCCAGGCTGCACATTTTCAACACTTCCTCATGCCCATATGTCCAAGGGAAGTGTTTCACATAAGAAAGGAGTTTCTCAAAATGAACAAGGAAGCCCCAGGAGGTTTTTTAATTCAAACACCCAAAAGTGTAACTGTGCCCTAAAAGAATGAAATGAACTTTGCAAGTTTCTGAACACTCTCGCTTTCCCACCAGGTGCCCTGGACTGGGAGAGACTCTTTCTTCCATGTATCCTTTTTGCTTCAATGAGAAGAAGAAACCTACATCACCTGCCTGTAAAAATCTCAGATCACTAACTAGGTGGATCTGCGCATTTTCATCCCGCAATAGCTTGCTGCTTTGTTGTTTCTTTACTCCTTGCTCATAGGGTGATGTCAAAAATGTCATTCCTTATGAAGGAGGAAAGGACAATGTCAGTGTGTGATGTGTAGGGACTGTGACAGGGAGAGAGGCCATAGATATAGGTCTAATGTCACTAATAATACATGAGGCAGTATAATGGAAGGTCTCTGGAGAGGAAGATAGCACTTAAGAGATTCTGGACATGTGGAATTCAGTCCTCCTTTGGGGGTTAATTATACCATTTGGCCCAATATATCCTGGTGTTTCACCTTCTTTCATATATTAGATTTCAAACATTTAACCTTGCAACGACAGAGCTGCTGTGTCTGTCCTTACATGGTCCCGCTTAATAAATTTAGACTTGAGTGGGTCAGCTTGAAGTCTCTGCCTCCGAGTCTTGCAGAAACGCTGGGTTTATTTCCAAAGGAACCTTTCCAGCTAAGGCACAGGCTGAAGAATATCAGCAGTGATATTCTGATAGTATAAATTATAAGCTATTCTGGTCCTTGATTCAGTATTATTTAAAGTTCTTATTCTCTCAGCCCCCAGTGATTTCATTGGGAGTGCAGACTTAGCATTGCATCTGAGATACACAGCACCCTACATGTCAGGTAACAATTAGACATTTGCGGGTATTGCCATTGTAAAAGAGAAGAAATTCCAGTAGGCCCCATGCCAGCCAGACCCCCTTCCTACCCTTCACAAAGAGAAAGCTGCTGGAGGGAACACAAAGATGGTAGAACTGCCTCTTTTGTGTCCTTTTCTTGAGAGGAGACTCCAAGAGACTAAGCACTCATTGTCTAAGTGCTCTACAAACATTGGTAACTAATTTGTATTCTATTCTATTCTATTCTATTCTATTCTGATAAAGTAAACAAGTAATTTTGTGTATACACTGAAGGCTCTTTCCTTACCTGGTTATATTAAATTAAAGTTTGAGTCAAGATCATTCAATGTTCTTTAGAGTGAAAATATGGATATCACATTAATGATTGAATTGGCATGTGAAATTTGTGATTGATTTCATGTCAGTAGGATTATATTAAAGTACAGGGTTTATTTTTACACTGCTTCAGGTCTCTCACAGGGTGGGCCTTTGGCAGAGAGTTGTCAAGACAGTCAGAAAGATGGTCATGGAATCTTTTGCTGTAATGACAGTAAGACCACCAACATGATCCATGGTCTCCTGGTACCTCCTTGAGCCAGCTGATAGTGAATGCCTGTGCTCCACTACAGTGTTGGTGCTTTCCTGGTTACCACTTCTTCCCTCTTCAGTACTCCTGCCTCCCAGCACTATTTCTAGTTCACTGTGCACACCCACAGCAGGGCTCAGCCCTGACCCTAAGCTCCTTTGAGAACTTCCTGGCATTTTTCCTGGAATACTATGGGAGTTTGGGCATGAAAAATGCTTATTCCAAAGAGCTGAAAAGCCAGAGGGCAGTGTTCCTCCTTTCTCTTGCTACACCAAACTCGGCTCCACCAGGCACAACTTTGCTTCAGGTCTTTCATTCTGTTCAGTGAGAATCAAGCTTCAGCAATTGTGTTCCATTGAAATCAATGTCAGGCACTCAAAGGCAGCTCTAACATTTGGCATCTGAGGAGGAACTCCCCGATTTACATGGGGAAAGCCCTGGGCAGCATCCAGTTTAGAGCTCTGCTTGCTGCACAACAAACAAACACAGGCTTATTTAACTTTCAGTGGCCTTGGAGGCAGGCACTTCTAGCCAGATGCAGCTCCTGTTGTGTAGCACTAGCCTTGGAGAAGGCTCTCAACAAATTATGAGGTTCTTGTTTGCAAGACTTATGCTGCCTTTATATCTCTGTGCTGTGTTCAGAGATAATACATGGGAGAAATAATAACTGCTCCAGTGGCATTTGCTGGGTGTCCTTGGTGGCTGAGCAGGGAAGCTGGTGCTCCCAGTGGGCTGATTTGTGTTTCTCTGGGTAAATCTCTGAGAAGGTAAGGGCCCAGGGTAATAAAAGAGGAGGGTAGGGGATTTTATTTTGTACCTGGGATGGGCCATGGGTTGGAACAAGTTCTGCTGTTTATTCAGCAGCCCTCATCTCTGGGCTCACAGTGTCAATCCTTGTTTCTTCACATGGCTCCCACACTGGTTAGGAGGTCACTCCCTCAATCCCTAGTAGGTGAAAATGGCAAAGATTAAATTTCATATGCCCTGTGTTCAGCACTATGGCTGCTTCCTCTGAAGCAGAGCAACTGTCACATGCTGATACTGCTCATTGAAAGCCCTTTACAGAGCTGATCCTTGCAATAACCCAGGCTTGCTTCCTTCAAGCTTAATTTGACCATGTGTCAGCACCAGACACAGCTCAGCTTTTACAGTCAGTCTTTGTCAGAGAGGCCTCTGGCATGAGGAACTCATCCCACCATCACTCCTCTGCTAAATCCATCTAATCCACATTTTCTGACACTGTGCTTTGAACAAAACCATTGTAACCACATATTTATTCCCTTCTGACATCTCCATGGCTTTGCCTCTCAGGAACTCAGCATGCTTTATTTGAATTATAAGATGTTTTTAATACTGTGTTTGTATTGTGTTCTGAAGCATTTCTATTGTTGTTCTGCAGTGCCCCAAGTGTTCTGGCTGCAAAGTGCTGTAAGTACAACTGGATTATTATTTACTTAAGTAAACATCAGAAAACAGATTTAGAATCATAGAGTCATAGAATCATTTAGATGGGAAAAGAGCTTTAAGATCATTGAGTCTAGCCATTAACCCAGCACTGCCAAATGCGCTACTAAGCCCTAAGCGCATGTTCCTATGTCCCTAAGTGCCACATCTACATGACTGCTAAATACTTCCAGGGGTGGTAACTCCAACACATCCCTGGAGAGCCTGTTCCAAAGCTTGGTACCCTGTTCGGTGAAGAAATTTTTTCATATCCTATCTAAACCTTCCCTAGTGCAACTTCAGGCCATTTTCTCTCATCCTGTCACTTGTTACCTGTGAGAAGAGGCTGATCCCCTCCTTTCTCCACCCTCCTGTTAGGTAGTTGTAAAAGCAGTAAGGTCACCCCTGAGCCTCCTTCTCTCCAGGCTAAACACCCCCAGCTCAAAGAGTAAGCCCTGATGTATGTACACACACCCTTGCCAGAGTTCACATAAATAATCAGCCCATAAACACACACTCACACCACATATACATACTCACACACACATACCACAGAATTGTATTCATGCAGTTGAACATCCAGAAGATGTCAAGGAATTACACTGCAAAAGATCACTGCAAATTTCTGTCTTTGAGGTCTGAGGTAATGTTTGAATGCAAATCTGAGCTCATTCATTGCATTTCTTGATTTCTATAACAGCTTATTTTTTTTAATTACTTTTATGCAGCTGCCTCAAACAGTGAAAATATTAATAATTTCTGGCTTGCATAGCCTGTACCCACAACAACAGGCATGTGGAAAATCCTGTTAAACCAAGAGAGTTTTCTGTCCTTGTGAGAGAAAGCTGGGGTAGAAATGTTCATTAGTTTGTGGCAGCAATAATTCAGAAGGCAAACCTAATCACATTGGGAGGCACCTTGGACACTCTTATTTACTTTCTTCCTCCTGGATATCTATCCCTGTGAGGCAGGAAAAGCTACTAACAGCCAAGTTGCTGTGCGTGAGGATGCACAAGGAAAGACACCAAAAGTATATTCCTTCCAAGCTGGACAAACAGGCAGACTCACTGAAGAAAAAGATTCCTTTACTATATTGGTGGTTGCTCATTACAATGATGCTGGCACAGAAAAAGACAGGTGCCTGAAGCCTTTCCCTTTCTACAAGCAGATGATGGCAGAAGCTTTTCAGTTCAGTGGGGGGAGTGGAAGAGTAGAGAAGAAAGCCAGATTTTAATTCAACTTCATTTCTCTGCTCCTGTCCCATGGCTTTTGAGATAGATATTTTTTCATGTATACCATATCTGGCTTATTTTCTCTGAAATCCTTACATTATTCTCTCTCCAATTTGACTAGGAAAGAAAGCAGAGGGTACAGTTTATCAATAGCAAAAGAAGCAGAGTTTAGATTGCCAGGCCTTGTTTTTTGCTTTTATTTTGCCTTGTTTATTTTTACATATGTCTGCGCCTGCAGAAATCCAGTAGGAAATAAAGATACATTCCAAAGAGTTCAACATTGTCCTTCACTAAATTTTCGGGGACCCTAGGCAGCAGGATAGAAGAAAATCCTGTTCTATCCCTTTTTTCCAAAGCCTGAGTGATGGACAACCAATACAAATATTTCATTATTGTGCATTGACTAAGGGTCTCTTGTTTGCAAATTATTGAAGTTGAACTGAAAGAAATGTTAAGTTTCTTAATTTCTATAGGCAGAAAATTAAGATGTATTATTACCATCTCCTCATGAAAACCAGATCATCCCCGTCTTCTGGGGCTCCTTGTGTTGTGGTCTTGTGCACAGTCTGGGATGCCACAACTGCTGNCTCCTCATTTCTGCACATCTGCTACAGTCTGTACTATTCTTCATTTGCAGGACCCAGCTCTGCTCAGGTGTGATTGTAAGTGCAAGTCCAGTTACCTTTCTTTGTTTTTGTAGACCCAGCTCCACAGCTGGATTTCCACTGGTAGACCTCTGATTTTGTCTGGGACACTTCATCCCACATTAGAGAATTTTCCTCAATTTCTATTAAACAGTGTGTCCAACTTAGCTGGTTAATCATGGAGCTTGTGCCTCAATGCTTTTTTCTGTGGCCTTGTTTAGTCACAGCTGACCACAGAGTGGGATCTCCCAGTGTTCTATTACTCTGTGACACTCCACCTAGGGACATAAAAAAGGATGAGGACTGGCTCTCAGGAAGAGTTTTTAGTTGCTGAAATGGCTTCAACTTGGGATGTCAGCAGTGGTAGACATTAAGTGAATCAGCAAACCAAATTCTTCACCATAAAAGGCATAGCGACAGCATTCTAAATCCAATCCAAATGATAATTTTTTTTCATAATTTATTTTCTTTGCACATTTTTAGCTCTCATTATCCTCACGAGAAATCTCTGTGGAGCCACATCTCTCTTTGCCTTTTAACAATGCCTAAGTCCGTGGCTACAAGCACCCCTCTCCAAACATCCTTTTGTAGCTCAACACCTGTAGGCTGGAGCTGAGGATTCATCAGCAAATAGGTAGTGGAGCTAAAAATGACCCCAAGGAAGATCTGAACTAAATCTTTCAAAGCTCTCAGATCACAGTGCTTTAATTAGTGAACAGACAGCTAAGCACTCTGGAACCTGCAGCTTGCTGCCCTTGTAGGCTGAGAGTTTTACACTAGCAGAAATTTGGGAGATTTTTGTCTCTTATCTCCCTTGCAAACTTTGCTATTGGATTTTGAATGTGATGCTTGGTAATGTAGCAACAGTACAGCATTACAAAAAAAAAAAAGAAAGAGAAAAGAGAAAAAAGCCACCTCTCAGACTCCAGAGAAGAATAGCTCCTGCCATTTCCCTTTTGTATCTGCTGCCGAGATATTTGAAAAGAGCAGGAGATAAGTGTAACCTCATGACTACCACAGATTAGCGGGCTCTGAGGTACGGAACGCGATTGCTGCTGCTGGGAGTATAATGGCTATTGAAATTCACATTTATACAGACATTTTCATGGTGGCACTGCAAAGAACAGGGTGTATAGGAGGCTACAGACTATAAATGCTGAGGCCATGCAAAATAGGACAAGGAGCAAAATCCCTGCCATTGGGAAGCAGCAGGGCACTGACCAGTTCCTGCTGTGCAGGAGACCCTCTCCAACTTCAGATTATGGATCTTCCTCAGAAGCAAAGAATACACTAAAGCTTGCAAAATTACTGTCAGAGGCTTTCTATACGGAAGGGAACACAAGTCCCTGACCTGCAACACTGAATGACAAACTGCCATGAGGTGTCTGCTGTCTTGCCAGGCTCTCTAAGGCAGATTATAGGCACTGAGGAACTTCTGCCAGGTGAACCAAGGAAGTTCTGGAGGACAAAATATACCAGAGGTTTTGGGTTCTCTTGTAGGCTTTATTTTCATTTGTGGTTTGTTTTGTAGAGCTCACCGAACAGGGATGGGGCTTCATGCAAGAGATGGTATGGCTTGTCACTGCTGCAGAGGCAACCTCGTGTTGTGTGATTGTCCTTGACACAAGGGCTACAGTGCGCCATGTCATCCTTTTCCGAGGTGTGTACATCAGAAAGCACAGGCAGTTTGCTCAAGGCTGGTTAAAACAAGACTGACTTTTGCTTTCCTTGCTTTAACACTGAAATATGAGAGGCTCAAAATCAGCTGCATTGGGTTCGCACCAGGACAGTGACACTGTTAATTCTAACCCATGATCTGTGATGCAAATTGTGAAGCATTTTGCACGTGAGTGAATTCAGCTTTCCCAATCTCCTTAGGTCTTCAGTAAGGTCACTAGTATTGTTCCCATACTATGGCTGGAGAGATGGATGTACTGAAGAGTGTTTTTCCACCATCACCTAGAAGACCAAGGACAGAGTTGGGAAAATAAAACAGACTTCTTTTCTGCAAGTCTCCTGGTCTGATGCATACATATGCAATTTCCCAATAAAGACAAAAGTCAGTTCTTTTTGTATTTCCTCATACTCTACAACATCAATACCCACAGCCTCTGAACACCTTTCAAGCATTTGCAGTGTTATCCTTCCAGCATCACTGTGAAGGAAATGCTAGAGTGCCTCCTTTTAACCTAGCAAGTAGCAATTCAGGGTTTTAATGCATATCTCATGCCTTTGGCTTGAAGAAATCTGAAATTATATGGAAAACTGAACAGTCAAAAAGCAATGTTTGCATAAATTCCAGAGGAAAGCACTTTAATAACCTGTTTTCTGATATTTAGTCGCAAAAACCTTAATTCCTTGTCTATCAGAGAAAAGAGGTGGGAGGGTGGGGGTAAGCTCTAAACCAAATTTTCATGTATGTACCTCTCCAGGGAGTAGAATTGGCACATCATCGTTAGATCTAAGTTATATCCACACATTTCTCTCCAGCTGCTCCTGTTACTGAGGAGAAAGCTGATGGGTTGATTTTCATGTCTTATGTACTTTTGATTAACTGATCCCCAAGGAAAATAGGGATTAAAAACCACATCTGCAGGTTCCAAAGGATATGTCTCGGACAGATAAATTCTTCCCGCTCCCTCCCATCCTGCGGCTTTCCATCTTTTAAGTGCAGGGAGGTTTCCAAACAATGGCGAGCCATTCCAACTGGTGTGATAGCTTTGTGTTACACCTATCCCATCAGAAAAATGAGTGGTTTGCATAGTTTGGGGTGCTTGATGCTACAATAGTAGGGCCTGTGGGTCATGGCTGAGCAGCACTGGCAAAGATGTGTGGGGGTAGCACTGGAATAGCAATGTGACCTGGAGGTCAGAAGTGAAGAAGCTGGTAGATTTTGGTCTGTGACAGGTTTTGATACCAAATACCTTTGTGAAAGAGCTATGTTCTTACTCCAATGGAGCCATCAACATTCACAACAAATTCATTGTGTCGCTGTTTCTTCTAGCATTGCTAAAATTTAATACCGAATTAATAAGGGTTAAAAATAACTCCACACTTGTGTCTATTACTCTCTCTGAGTAAATGTTTACTTTCTTTGTATCTATGTTAGTGGCACTGGCCAAGCCAGCACCCAGACACAACAGAACTGAATGAGTTACTGTTTTAGCCCCTGGGTCACACAGAACAAATGCAAGAAGCATATAACTTATTTTTACTGGAGGGAGAATGTGGAAACGATCCCCAGGTGTACAAATGGAAGGAGCTGGCCCCATAACAGCTAAGGACACCAGGCTGTCTTATTAAGGTCAGATCTAGTGTGTCATGTTGAACATAATTATTCTACTGCTTATAATTTCAGTACATTTGAATCTGAATATAAAATGAGGCAATTTTCTTCCTGGGGATAAGAGAAATGTATGCCTTTGGAGAACATGAGACACAATCACTGCCAGACTGGCCAGCTTTATTTCTTCCTGATGAGCTTCTGACTCCCCAGGGAATAAGTTGAAAACAGTATTTTCAACAGAGAGGGCAAGATACAAAGAAGAAAGTTTTTCTTCTGCTCTCAGGGGTGTTGTGCTTGGATGGTGGCCTGTTGCTAAGTGGCCCTATGGGAATGATTCCCAAAAGGATCATAGTTCTGTGTCTGGGGATTTTATTCCCTTTAGACTTCTTTCATCTCCTCATTCAAATCCCACTGCTGAGATTGACCCTGTAAGCTATTAGTTGCCTTCAGCTACCATTCTTTCCATTTTAAAAGCAAGGCTGATAGGAACATTAAAAAAAAAAAATGCTCTTCAGCCCTGGCAAATTTTATCATTAGGTAAGTACAAAATACTCTTCTTTTTTTTTTCCTATTTTCTTTGTGGAGTGAATGTGATTGGATTCTTTGTTGCCTTGCACTTCGCACTGAAATTTATGCTTGTGCCAAATGCCTATAACATGCTGCCAAATCCAAAGAGTGGCATTTTGTATGTTCTTTGTTCAAGCATGAATGCTTTGTGCAAGGTGCAAAGTAAGACTAGCTCAGATGCTATAATAGTTCCAATCAGAGAGTGTTACTAGCAAATGCTTAAACGTGGTAGCACATTTCCTTAGTTCTTCTGCCTCTTGTCTGAAGATGGGATTACTGAGACTGAGCACAATTCTCATGACACGAAATCAGCATAAAGTTAGAAAGCTACTAGTTATACGATTGCATTTCCCATGACCTTGTTCACTTGCAACCTGCAAACAAAATTTAATTTTTCAACATCTAAGCTCAAGTAGGAACTGTAACAGTGCCACTTTGCACCCTCAATAATTTTTGGGTGTCCTGTGATCACCTATAACTGCAGCACATAATGGAAGACAAAGGATTCTGCATGCACTCGCAATTAAAACACTTGTGTGATCTCTGATCCATTTCATACCTCAGGGAGAATGAAAGGTCCTTTACTATACAGTGATCCTGCACATGTGGGGTTTGTTTGTTTGTTTGTTTGTTTGTTTGATTGATTGTTTGTTTGTTTGTTTCCTGAAATGGTTTACAGTCCTGTAAAAAATTCTGGGTGACCCTCCCTTAAGGATTACTCTCACAGCAAATGGTCTCTTACAGAAGTGTAGGGGCTCAGCCTCAGGTTATTAAGAACACAGATATTCTTGGGGGATGAGAGGAGGCAGTAACTGTGAAGAGCTCCTGACATGAGAGTCTTTCCTGCTTCTGCAACTGAGCTTGTTTTCTCTGGTGCCCTCAGAAGAACATTTATGTATTGTCTGTCAATTCAAATCCATAGATCTTGATGGCACAGGTTCCTGAATTGTTTGGTGTAATGGGCTATTATCCTTAGGAAATGGGCATGATATATGTGATCACAGCATTTAGGAATCAGGACCTTACCTGTAAAAAGACATGGCTGGTGCTAAGAGTCCCCAGTGTTTATTTTGGATGAATCCTGGCCAGCTCTGGTTAAGCCAGGCAGTGCTGAACATGACTTAGGGAGGTTGCACTCTGGTCTTTCTAGTTCTCCTTTCACCTCCTTACAGCAGAGACAGGGAGAGACCTGTTCTGTGGAGAGGAAAAGTAAAGGAAGTTACATTGAGTTTGTCCCAACAAGAGTAAAGCCTGAATTTGACATCTGCTTCTTAGGTTTCTGACAGATAAGACCTCCCATCTTTACCTCTAAGCTCCTGTGTTAACTTCAAGGCCACTTCTTCACCTTATCCACTGTCAAGGCAGGTTCCAACTTGGCACTTTGTGAGGAGGTTTGAAATCTGGTCTCAGAGTATAAAAAAACTCCCTCAGGAAAAATTGGTGGACTAGGATTCTGTGATTTCTGTAAGAGGATGGTGTCGAATTACTGCTAAACACCTGAACAAGCAGTGATGGGATTCACCAAGAGCATCAGTAGCTACCACAGCATCTTGCTGTGCTGGGCTCAGCCTGTAGCCTCCCAGGAGATAAGCTGGCATTTAATTTTGATCACTGCAGAAAAGGGAGGCTGAACTTGCAACAGTGACTGACTTAGCTGATGTGTGTGAAAATGTTATGAAAATGGGAAAATGTCTCTCCAAATGGATTTTGTTTTGCCATTTAAAAATCTCATGTAAATGATGCACATAGGATTTAGAGTGGGAGAAATATCAGAGATAATAATAAACCCTTAATACAAACAGGTCAAGTTTCACTCAGTAGGATTAAGACTCAGTCATGTCTCATTCAGGAGTGTAGTATTAAGCTGTCTTTCAAACATGACAAGGTTTATGTTTTCCCTGAGTTGTTTCCAAATGAGGAGGGAAATCTCAATTAATTTAAATTATTGCCTGTTATCAGTCCTGCCTCCATGATTTCGGAGTCTAGCCTGATGCCATAACCTACAGCAGCAGTGATGGATGCAGGTTTGCCATTGACAAGGAAGCAGTAAGTACCAGAAAGAGGTGCTGAGTGGAGGAAGAGTTGTCTGAAGACTGGGTACGAAGTGGAGTGGAGAACATGCTGTCCCATTCTCTGGGAGTCATTGATGTTGCCATAGAAATTAATTTAAAAGAGTAGATTATTTTACCCTCAGGAAAACAGAAGTTGGTTGTTTTGTGTGTTTTTTTTATTTTTATTTTCCTAACACTGGCTGCTAGAAAATCATAGCTATACATGGAAAAGGCCAAATCACCTTCCCTCTAGCTGCCTCTGGACAGAGAAGCTATCAAACTGAATGTCTGTATCTCAAAATTGCAGGTTCTTCCCACAATTTCTGGCAATTCTGTCCCTTGTCTTGGTGGATTGCACTACTAGAAACTCTTTTTTTAAAATTATACTTCACATTTTATATCCATCTGAGCAGCTGAATCAGAGAACTCACTAGTAATGCATTTAAGATGTATGGCATGTGTGAGTCCTTACGGTGTTGCAGTCAGATCCTCTGACTTGCTTTGCACCATACAGACATGTTGTTATATTTAGGTACCACTTACACTGCCCTTTTACAATTCTGGTCTTCAAATATGTGCTGGAAGTTACTTTGTCCTCCTTAGATGTCACTTAATAAAATTAAATCTCAGCAGCTGCAGTAACGTGCTGTAGTATTTGTGTTGTCATTATCCCAAAGATTGGGGGATTTAGAGAGGTAACACTTTAGCAGGATGGGACATGACCATCCTTCATTTGTGCAAAGAAAGGTATCACCTAAACTCAGGATACCTCCACTTATTAATACTATAGAAATAACAAAAAATTCAGAGATTCCATTAATTAACTTGCCATCAACACTTGTGATTTCAAATTAATTTGATGGGATTGTCCTTGCTTGGGATACTTCTTCAATTTATGCAAAATTTCTGTCTGAAATGTGTCTCATGTCAAGAGCTCAAACTGCTGCTTTTCCCACAAGTTGATTTTTCTAGTACTTTGCTGTGATGTTTGCAAGCCCTCTGTTGTTTTGAGACATTGTTATCATTGTCCTTGCCATATTTTCCTGAGGGAAGCTGGAGGCCAGAGCTCCCAGGAGTGGGAAAACCACAGAAAATTTTAGAAAAAATGTAAAGTTTCATCCTTTACATTTTAACACGAATTTTAGCTGCTGTGTGATTTTTTTCAGACAGTGAATTTTAAATCTGTAATAGATTCTGCCTCTGAAAACCAGTGTTAGCAATTAATGAGGCACAGCAGCTAGGGATAGAGAAGCATATTAATCTATCTAGAAATCTATACAAAACCAGCAGAATTTTAGGTACTCAATTTTTCCAAAAACACCTTGTGAATTAACTGCAGATCACTTCAATTAATTAACAGATTTTCAGATCCAATTTCAAATGGTGAATTAATTTCAGAAAAAAATCTCCAACCTGTGAACAGATATTCTGCAATGACTAAATAGACTATAATACAAACTTCATTTAAGAAGTTATTTCTTTTAAAAAACTTGCTCAATTCTAATGAGATTTGGGAGTTCACCCTTTTGATCCTAGTCCCATGCCCTTACATACGCATGCACACACACACACACACACACACACACACACACACACACACACACACACACACTGTCTCTCTCTCTGGACAATTTAGTTCCTGCAACATCTTGTTATTAGCCATAATCATTAGTGCCATGGTCATTTTGCTGTTCCATTTACTCCTCTCTCATCTTTCCTGGTTCTGCTTGTGTACTGCAGTGATTCCTCTCTGTCTTGTAGAATTAATTTCAAACATGGAGACTTACATGCTTCAGTCTTTAGATGGCACCAAAACTGAATGCTCTAATTAGGGAATCTTTATGATTTCTATTATTTTCCACTCAAAGAGGCCTGTTTTTCAGAGCTTGTGAAGGTTCTCATTTGGCAAGGCTTTCTAGGAGTTCCACATATGCTCTCTGTAGTGCAAGATCTTGTGTTGATTAAAGGGCACCATCTAAACAGAAGCAATTATAACAGCAGCTTTGAAGTGCACTGTATATTGGTAAAAACAGTACTGAATTGAGCTGCAAGAGTCTGACAACAAAACATAATCAAATTCTTGAAATACAAAACTAAATGGTGAGGTTGTCTGATGTTGGCAGTGGTCCTTTCAATTCCCTCTTGTTCAAGCATATGAAGCAGTCAAATATTTTCTTTTCATCACAGGGCATTATTACCTTTAAGGAGCTTGTGTATGTAGTGACTTCAATTTGTCTAGATGGTATTGACTGAAACAAAGCAATGCATGAAATTGCATTTCTAAAGAACTGGTGCAAAACAGTATGAAAATAGATAGAGACATTAAGTGCTCTCCAGGGGCAATAACACTGGTACTTAACGGTCAGAGACAAAACTAGGAGTTATGCACTATGTAAATCCTTATAGACAGACAGGCTTCTGATACCTGGGGCTGTGGTGAAGGAAGGTCTGAAATTGTTGTTTTCTTTCAGCCCTAATGCTGAGGTGGTCACAGTCCACTCAAAGTGATCTCTTCTGGTCCTCAGCTCTTCCCATATCCCAGTGCCTTTTGCTTAACTGGTTGCTGCCTTCAGAGCACCTGTCAAAGCACAGTCAGAAGGGCAGAGTCCTGGAATGGGTAAGAAAAATTAGCCAGGGTCATTTTTCTTGAATTTAAATTGAATTATGTACATTATCTCTTATTTCTTTACTTATATTGCACTTCCAAGAAGAGCACTTCTGGGGCTTATGAGCAAGTGGCCCAGAAGGTTTGAATTTTAACAAGTGTGAACTTTACTGCTAAATACTAAAATCTCAGGCTTGAGAGATTGGTTCAAGAATTACTCAAAGAAAAACTGCAGTGTGTGCAAACATGTTGCACTGTCTATTCGCTCCGTTTGGATCAACTTATGGTTTCAGCTAGCTCAGAAGACACTTTTTTCTTTTTTTTTCTTTTTTTTTTTTTTTTTTTAATTTTCTAAATCCCCAAGTAGTAACAACCAGTCTGCTTAGTATTGGCCTGGGCCAACAGCAAACTTTTTATCTTAGGTGTTAGTAAATTTGACAAATAAACTACACATTGAAACTTCTAAGAAACATCTTAGTTTTCCCTGACTACTCAAAAGTCTGCTGCAATCCCCTTTCCTGTGATGAGAAGAGTCTCAAGAAAGGACCAACATTGTCACACGAACAAATGGTGACAAGGTTTATAAAAGTGAGGGATTCACCCAGGAGCTACAGGGAACCTCTGACCTCTGTTAGCTACACTCAAACTAGCAAGTGGTAACCTAAGTTTTAGAAAGAGCCATCTCATGAGGGATTCAGTCTGCTTCATGTGCCTGACTGCTCACACAGGCAACAGCACTCATTCCAGTGACATCACGCTCAGCAGTGACTCAGCACTCAGAGCACAATTTTAATGCATCCACTTTGGCACTGAAGCTGGCATGACCTGGTTTGTTGTTCCTCTGACCTGGATTGCCCATTGCTGCTTGGTTCAGCCCGTGTACCTCTGTGACTGCCACCCTGAGTGTATTGTGGACCTGGATCTCTCAGTAAAGTCCTGGAAAAGATAATGGGACAGATGGAAGGAAATTTGCTGCAGCCACGTTATCTAGCAAAGTAGGTCTGTGTAACACTGTAAGAATAATGAAAACATTGGTAGCATGATGAGTGACAAGTGATAAGTGAGTGCCTAAACCCTCTTGGTTTTGAAGAGCAGCGTGGCCAGTCCTCTGATGAGGGATGCTCTGGGAAGTGTTGGGCTCACAAGAGCAGCACTTCAAGGTAAATTGTTACAGACCTTCTTTCCTCCTCTCTGCTCACCAAATGGCTGTACAGGCTGAGCTAGACTCCCCAAGGAGTTAACATTCTTGATGTTCTTTGTAGTTGAATGGAAGCTTGAAACACCAATTTACCAGCTCCTCTTCTGGGCCTTAAAGTTTTCTTGGGTAGATGCTGAGCCCCAAGCCTGCCACACCCAGCCTGCTTCCCATGTTTTGCCTTGAAAGGATAGCTTGAGACAGATAACAGCCACATAGCCCTTTATTTGGTTCTTGTACTAGCCTGTTATAAGTTCTGCAATCCAGCACTTGTTCAAGTCTCCAGTGAGGCTGTAGCATCACCATCTTTGAAAATTTTCAAAACTTTTGAACAGGGCCCTCAGCAACCTGATTGCTTTTGAAGATGATTTTGAGCTTGTGCTTGGTTTAGATGGATTCCAAAAATCCCTTCAAACCTGAATTATTCTAGGTCTTAAAATTGCTTTGTGCTGGTTGTTTAGACTCATTATCTCCTTTCATTTCTTTGCTATCTGGTCTCCCTTAAAAAATGTACTCCCTTAAATATAATCTCCTCTGTCTTAAAAGAAAAAAAAGATCCACAGAAAAACACAGATGACCTAAGTGGAAATTTTAGTGATACCATTACATCAGAGCAGGGCTTTAATTAGTAGGCCTGAAGTAAAGATAATCAATTCTGCCTGTATCTGTTACAGACACATGAGAGGGATGCTAACCAGATGGAGACTGTCATTTGTTAAAGTGAAAGGTGTCTTCTCTAACCTTGGAAAGATCTCTATTCCAGCACTGTGCTTCCCTTCTTGAGCACCTCAGCAGGGCAATAACTCTGAGGGAAAGAGAAAAAGAAGGAAGGAAGGAAGGAAGGGAAAGAAAGAAAGAAAGAAAGAAAGAAAGAAAGAAAGAAAGAAAGAAAGAAAGAAAGAAAGAAAGAAAGAAAGAAAGAAAGAAAGAAAGAAAGAAAGAAAGAAAGAAAGAAAGAAAGAAAGAAAGGATTCAGAGATAGAGAACTTGAAGAAGTCAAAAGCTATCATACCTGAAATGGTTTTACCTTGCTGGTGAGTTCTTTCTCAGGAACTGCACAAATTTACCTTGGCCTGTAAAGAACAATTTAATTCCCTGTGGATTTAGCCAGGAAGCAAGGCACAGTGTCATGCTGTCTTGAGGAAAGTTTGGGCACAGAAGGAAGGAGGCAGGGCTACAGGCATGCTTTCCGTTGGAAAGATGATTTCTTTACAGTGATGCAATATGGTCACAGGGGCTGCACAAGGTGACTGGCTGCCAGAAGGCTCCCAGCACAGAGAGGAGAGAAAAGCACTGTGGAGAAAGGTTTCACCTGTCCTCAGGGTCACCAGTCTCTATGGAATATCCTGCCCTCTCTTCAACACACATGACAAGGAGACTTTGGCCAGGCAAAGTACTCCTATGTTCACAGATGCCCATTGCAGGGGAGAGCAGCCTGAAGGATGAGCAGCAATTCCTGTGTCTGTTCTAGGAAAGCAAAACTGGGACTTTTAGGGAAAAATGATATAGGGACAATATGGTAGGATTCCAACCTTACATTATCTTTTATTATGAGGTATTTATGATCATGTATTTTCTAAATATGCCTTGCTGTTGGATCTCTTGGACAGTGGGAGAAGTCGCAAAGACACCTCAAAAATGGCAATATGGTAAGAAGAAAATGAAGGAGAAAATAAGTGACTGTAAGAGAGAAGAGATCCCTTTTTCTTATGTGTCTAAGGGACTTAAGAGATCAAATATTTGGTAAGTTTAAGTCACTTGAAGCAGTTCTGATAATTTACCCAATTTACCAGGAAAAAAACCCCAAACTATAAAAGCTTGGCACTAGTTAAACAAACCTTATTTATTATGTCTCTCACTACTCTGTATATCCTAAGCTTGGTGGTAGATCCCCAGGGAATTTCCCCTTGAACACACCATGTCTTAGCACAGAGCAACTAATGTGTGAGAGTGCCTAGAAGGAGTCACTGCTTTTGAGTGACAGCATGTAAACTGTACAGGCTCCTGTAGAAAGGCTGTCTGCTGGTATTTGAGTTCTCTGGTAGAGATTCTGTTTCCCCTGTAGTCTGGCCTCTCCTTGTCTGTTTGTTTTGTTATCATTTGTATGGAGATCATCAGATGCAAGTACATTTGACATATGGAGATAACAGTCAGGAAAGGAAACAACATATGGCAGACAATTCATATCCATCAAGATCTGTCATAAAACCATTTTTAGCAATAGAGAAAGAGGAGCAGAAAAAGACAGCAGGTTTGAATTTAAAATAAGCACGCTGCTCTAAAAAACAGGAAGGCCCAGGGCTTGCTTTTATCAATGAGACCATTGGTCCACCAAAACCAGCACCTGCTGGTGCTTGAACACTGGATTAAAATCCTCTATAGTGCACTGGCCAGTTCCTTGTTGACCATCATGACCAACTAATGACTAATCTCAATGCCTTGAATGAAGCCAACTGCACTGGCTGTCTAGCCTGTTGAATCACTGCCTTGGGCTACTTCTGGGCTAATTCAGCTGCTCAGCCCAGGTTACAGGGAGGAGGCAGAAAAGGAACATGTGCAGATGCTAAACACTGGGTGGATGCAGACACCCCAGAGCATGATGCTTGGCTCTGCTCTCCTCACTTGTGCCCTGTAGCAACATCACATAATTGACAGATGAGATGGTCTAAGTCCTTCCCCACAACTGCATTGCCTGTTGGAAAGATGGACACGAATTCAGGATGGAATAAAATCATATATTATGGGTGCTTTGGATGCGTAGTCCTGGGTTTCAGGGATGTCCTAGGCTTCAGGCTGTTGCTGGGACTGACAATCTCAGGTAAGCTGTGGGTGTATACCAGAAGAATGGTATTTGAATTCTTTAATACAAAATAAAAGCTGGTCCTTCAATTTGGCTGAATTGAGCTTTTGGCTAGAGTGGAGCATTTTCCATTTCCATAGTCCAGACATGGCTGTATATGTATTATTTGGATATACTGGGAAGTTTTAAAGGAATGAGGATGCTTTCCAAAAATACCGTGCATGTCACTAATCTATGTAATTTAGTCAGCAATAAATGGAATATCTTCTGTAAAATGTAACAGCCATTTTTCCCTAAGGGAAATGTAGTCTTTACCAATGAAAGTGGCCCTTTTGCTTTTACCTTTTTCCCTTTTTATTTACTTTTATAGCCCTGTGGAAGAGTCCTGTAGGACAGAGAAATGCTTTAAGGGTAAGAAAACCTCTGCAAGGGAGTGTTTACATTGCCCAACCTAACAGAGGTCTCACAGGCTCATGCACAGTATCCCTTCTGTGCCAAGAGGAAGGAGCAGCCTCAAGCTCCTTCTTATGAAACCAAAAGCTGAAAAGCAGAAGAGAAATAGCCAGAGATATATTTTTCAGGGAGGTTCTTCTCCCAGTCTATTTTCCTGATGTTCTTTTCCGTAACCTCTGGTGTGGCCAACCTTCTTTCTGTTATGGCAATTATATTCTCATCTGTTATTTTCTCTGCTCCAGGAGCAGAACAGTTGAGCTGTAATTTTGGGGTTTGCTGGTACTGCATCTCTGTAAATAAAAGGATAGCAAATCTTGTGGGAAGAAACAAACACTCTCTGAGATGGACAAAGCTTATCTGGTGATCCAGGGTACCTTGCTAGGAATGGAATCAGTCAACCTCATCTAAAGGCTAAACATCGACCTGAGTAGGGTTATGTGAGAGTGGAACTTGGCCAAGTGTTTCTCCCACTCCTGTCATGGTGAGCACGAAGGATGAAACCTTTGTCTGGTTTAACAGGGCATCAAAGGCTGGCCCTGTCCAGAGCCTCAGTGGCAGAAGAAGGAGGTATTGCTGTTGAGCACAGCAATCCTTTAGAAATGCCAGCTTGGAGGGTTTAAAATGCAAAATGGCATTTCAATGTTTAAGAATAGCAAGTAATTTGATGGCTGTAACAGAAAAGCATCCAATAGAAAAGCAATGTGTTCCATGGCTGCATAATACTGCTGATAAAATTGCCTTTGGATTCCTTGTCTAATATTCCAGCCTTTCTCTTGCTCAGCAAAACACAATAGCTTGCACTAAGCCTCCCTGGGAGGGCAGCTAACAGCACATTTACTAGACACTTCAAACATTTGATCATATTTCTCCTGAGTGTATTTAATATCTGTTAATGTCAGCAGCCCCAGCCTGATCAAAATGCCTGCATTGCTGGGAAAAGTGTTTAATATAAAAGGTGAAATGGGTAAGCAATCACTTACTGGTATCTTTTGGAAATGGATGGGTGACTACCTAGGCTCACCCTACCCCACTTCTTCTGCCCCCCTGCCCCCAGCCCTGCTCTGTTACCACCCTGTTGCTGTGTGCTGCTCTGAATGCATTAGAGTAGTTATTCTGAGTATGCAGGAGATGCCAGGAATAGTTTCAGGTTTCCTGCCTCATCAAACCAAATTCAATCTGTAAAAAATTAATACACCCAGAAGGAACAGTTGAAAGCATCTCCAATCAATTAATGTTAAAATGGGGTCTAGAAGGCTGATTTGTTAAAGGAAACCCAATCCAGCTCAGAGCTCAAGAGGCTACTGAGATGAGTTACAGTGATGAGTCAAGCTGCAGTGCCTCAGAGCAAATAAGGTATAGGTTCAAGCAATCCATGCATCACTCTCAGCTGCACATTGCTTCAATCTGGGGGACCCCAAAGGCACACTCTATTTGGGGCAGGCCAAGAAGTCTCAGCAGAACAAGTCTTCCTCACAGATTTCCCACAAGGCAGAAGGTGGCACAAGTCTAGGTGTTTGCACTGGCCATTCAAATCTTCTCTCCCCTTCTCCCAGTGCAACTGGAATGAGAGTAAAGGACGCAGCTAACAGCCTTGAGAGATATGCACATTTACAGCGGCCCTATGTGTGCTGCACTGCTCACCACAGAAATTAAAAAAACAAGTTCGTGCACCATCCCCATAACTTTGCCTTCAAAAATCATAACTCAGAAAGAGACAGATGAAAGTTAAGGGGTTTTTTATTATATCTGAACCTTGTTGACATTGAGTGTTATTTTGTGATGGAAGCTGAGGCTTGTATAATCTCTTGACTCCAGAACCTGAAGGTTCAAGATGCAGTTTCAAAGGCATGTGGATAAGTTTCAAGAATTGCCAACAAAGATCCTTATGGTGTATTCAAATCTATGTAATTTACACACAGTGGGTTCAATCCGCAATTGTTGACTGCCTCTTGTCTGGTGGGCTTCATAAAGCTGATTTTATTTTTTTTTTCCCTTGAATGATGTGTTGATTGTTTCCAAAGTGTAGAAAACTTCCAAATCACGTCTGAAGCCACATTTGAATGAAACATTTTCAAGCATGTTTCCTTGATACCTGCTGCCTTAAAAATATATGACTAACCAAACAAATAAATACACAATTAGTTTCACAGCCAGCTGAAGCCTATTGTCACCACTTTGTTTCTGATTAAGTTAGGTCACACTTTTCTTCCTTCCAGCTATTAAGTATTTAGATCCATTTATACTTTAATCCCTTGTCTTTTTTCCTGGTCTTTTGTTGCTGTGTTACATCCTCACAGTCAGAGAGCATTGAACTAAGTAGTAGAAAAATGGGAAGAGGGAGTTAAGGCAGTAATCCAGCTTTGAAATAAAAAATTGGCCTGAGGTTAGTGCTTGAATCTAAAGAGCTTACCTGAGGCAGAAGGGAAAGAAAAAAAAAAAAGACTGACAAGAGAAACTGAGGCAATACAACTGAGCCAACATCAGTGCTTATCTGTATGGGGCACTTGAATGGAGTCCTTGTGACAAAGGGTTAATTAAATCACATTTCCCAGAGTGTTGACTGGGCCAGGGCTAAGAGTGAGAGATTTTTCAGAAGGCTATGATAAGATTGTTAGGGTTTTTAGGTGAAAATGTAGTTCAGGTGGTGCTGGGCTATACTGCTTGATGGGCTGCTTTGTTCAGGGACGGTTTCACACTGCCATGAGGAGGAATCAGAGAGACCGCATAGGTGCAGAGATGAGAGGTGTTCCTATTGTTCTCCTCACCTTCCCCTTTATCCCTTTGCTCAGGCAGAGGAGCTCTGCACCCCAGAAATATGGCCACTTGGTTTACAAATCATTGCCTGTGAGATTTAGAGTGTTTTTTGGGCTTGATCTTTTTCTGAAAACTGTATTTCCACTGGAGGTGGGAAGGAAATGTTGTGGATACCAGCAAGAACTCTGCTCATAGTGAGGAAGCATGTCTGCCTGTTAACTATCACTTTTTCTATACTCTTCTTTATATTTGACAGTAGCAGTAACCTCTTCTCTGGTTAAATTAGAGGAAACTGGCTAGAGAGAGCTCAGGTAAAGCCAGTTGAGATATTCTTATGTTCACTAAAAGAAGTTTACACAAAAATACAATTATTGGTCTCCTCTGTCAATAACTGGGGTATGCTGACTCCATAATGCCCTAGGTTACACCTCTAGTCCTTTGCTGCTTGAAAGCCAAAATCAATTTCCCCATGAAATTTTGAAAATAAAATACCTATTTAAGGAGACATTTTGGGCTTCATGTGTGCTGCATCACAACAAGATACAGACTGGGTTTTGCTGAAAATGAGCATCATTATTTCATTTATCCAAGCCTGTGCAAAAGGAATGATGTTTCTGCAGTTAGATATAGGAGACTGCATGGCTCAGTGGTGCCCTACACTAAGATACAATGAACACATTGTGGTGCAGCCTTAATTTTAATTCAAAATAAATATTTCCATAACCTACAAAATTCCTCTAATAGACTTATCTGGGAGAACACAAAGATTAAAGAAATCCTGCTAATTCCTTTATCTTTCAGATACAGGGCTGAAAACAAAGACATCCAAACCTTGAGCCTTTTAGAAAAGGAAGAAGCCAAAATCTGTGGCAGAGGTTTGACTGCTGGGTTTACTCATGGCTTCAGGTAAGCTTCTTTCCCTGGGTTGTTTAGCATTTCAGAGGCCCTCTGTGTTCCTCAAGGAGAGCTGTGGATTACAGACATAAAACCTTGCATAGCTTGCAGCCAAGGCAGAGCAGAGGGAGTACAAACAAGCTAATCCAGGGTGCCTTCCTATCCAGCTGCCTGCCTCTGACCCTGGCCAGCACTACACGCTTCAGAGGAAGATGTAAGAACCTCACAGCAGGCAGATGTAGGATAATCAATCCTTTCAACCTTGTTCTCAAGCCCCATTAGATCTCATCCTGATCCCAAAATAGTTAGAGGTTGGATTAAGTCTTGAAGGATGGCATTTAATATACTCTAGAAATTGTTGTTATCATTAACTCCCATGACTTTGGAAACGAATGTTATCCATAGACAAATACATTTTCATTTTGAATCACCTTGTGTCCTTGGTCTACTACAGCAATGAGTACATAGGCTTAAACACCTGTTTGCAAAAGGTATTTAATATTTTTTTCTATCTGTGGTGATTTTGCTATGACTTTTTTCACTGCATGTCTCCTTTCCTGACATTATGAGCTAAAGAGGAGGGATAAAGTGAGTACACTCTATAGATTACACATTCCTTCATCACATTATTGTACAAAAGGTCTCAGGAGATGAATTATTTCAGCAGCTTAAGCATTGGTTTGGCAGCCTGCTTTCAGCCCTACTCAAAAATACAGACACATTTGAACCTCTCCCAACACAAACTTTGACCCACACCTCAGTACAAATTGCTGACCTTGGCTGACTTTTGTCCCAGCTTTCTCAGTCATGGTCAGGATAAGCAAGATCTTATAGGAAAGCTAGTTTTGCGGACCATCCATCCCTCAGCAGCCCTTTCCTGCCCCACTCCAACTGGAGCAGTAGCTCGTGTGTCTCTCCCAACACTAACCCTTTCCCTCACTCTTTTTGTCAGCACAGCCTTACCCAGGACTCTTAGGCATCCTGGAGGTGGAAGAGTTGTCAGTCCAGAATGCTCTTCCACCTTCCCTGTTCCTTTGGCCTCCTTTTCACCCTGCACCATTTATAGCACTCTTACTGTAGTAATTTTAAAACCTAACCCTTGCTAATAGCCTTGTCTTCTGCTCTTTCCCTAGGATGTCTTCTTAATATTTTGCTTTAACAGGAACCATATCCCCATTTAACTTGTGTGGTATCTCTGAGGAAGTTTTAGAGCCTATGAAGAGATGTTATATGTAGGATTTCAGCTAGATTTGTAGTATGTACATAGAATTGCTCAAATATTCTTGAGTTTTTAAATTTTTAATTAATTTTAGCTATCTGGTATCATTTGTGCACAGATTGAATTTAGATGGATGTATCTACAGTGATGACTTGGACTGTGTCCTTGTGTCACCTTTGTATCTTTGTACCACCTGCAGTGCAACATCCTCTCCCAAACCTCACCTCTTGACCATTCCTCCTCCCTGCTCTTTCTCTGTCCTTTATCTTCCCCCTCTTTATAATATCACAACCTCTTTCTCTTTCATGTTTCATACTCTGTTCTTCTCTCCTGCTTGGCGCCCCTCACTGAGACGGAGGCCAAGGGGCGCCTGAGGGCCCCATGTGTGTCTTTATGTGTGGTGGACAAGACACTGCAGAGGAGGACCTGTCTGGGTGAACTGGCAGAGCCCCATGCTGCAAGCTGGGAGAGGGAAGCAGCAAGGGAGGTGTTGTCCTGCTGTGGGGCACAGCCTTCCCATGGTGTGACATGGACAATTCCTGCTCAGAGCCACCGTGGCACTCTGGGCACATGTGTGCTGAGAGGAGGCACCATGGAGCTATGAGGACCCTCAGCAATTTGGAGGCACAGATTATGGGATGGGGGTAAAAAAAATGTTTTGCTTTATTTGGTAAAGATTTCCCACCTTCATTCAGTTTCCTGTGCAAGCAATATTTTTTCCTTTTCCAGTGTTACACCAATATTTTTGGTGTTTTGGCACTGGAATTTGGTTACCTGAGCCAGTCGCCTAGTTGCCATGGGTCTTTCTGAGTGTCATCATTATAATAATTCTTACTACTCACCCACCTAAAAATTTGTGGCTGGTGCATTTTTCGCTATTTCAGTTCCAGTTCTTTCTAGATTGTTCATAAATACAAGAAAATTAAACAGTGTGGAATCCAGAGTGGAACCTTGAGGCATATGATGTTTTCCAGGGTGAAAATAGGCCATCTGATTCTTCATCTCTTTTCGCTTTATTAAACTTTCATCAAAATAATAGTTTACTTCCTCCTCTGAATTCCTACAGTTTTGGGGTTTTTTTGTGATATTTGCTCAAAATCATTTTGACAGTCTTAGTAGGTCACGGCTTTCCTCTGACACGGCGAGAAAATTATGAGAGATTGGTGAAACACTTTTGACTTCTCTGGCTGTCATTTTAAACACCCTGTTACTATTTTCTTCTCATTCTTAATGTTACCTTCAAGAAAGGATGGCTAAAATATTTCAGCCAAATGTAGCTTATCAGAGTCCAAAACTCTATTTCTATTACCATCCTCATCACATCACCCCTCAGCACAAAGAGGTTTTTAAATACAGAGATCAGTACTAATTGGAAGAGCATGTTAAAGGGCAGATTTCAAGAGCTTTGGGCTTGATTTTCCAAAGAGTTTGGTACTAATACCTGGGACTGGATTTTCACAGACCTAACTCAGTGGGAACAAAACTGTGTTGGAAACCTGACCCACAGCTGTGCTTTGGCCCCTCTTAACAAGCTGATGAGTTTTCATGGCACAGTGCAGCTCTATGCAGCTAAAAAACAGCTTCCAGAGATCCAGTAGACCTTTCAGTGCCCAGAAAATTAGCCTTTTGGTAGAGCAAAGCAGCTTCACAGCTACTTGCCTTCCAGTTTGGATGATAATTAGAACAGAATTAGCTTGGTGGCCTTTGCCCTGTGTGTGGTTGTACCAAGATGTTTATGCTTTGGAGGTCCTTAGAAAGTGCTTTGGAGAGTGTATACACTCATCCCCCATCTTAGACAATGAGGAACTCTCTTTCTTTAATCACTTTTGCATGGGGTGAACCCAAAACCTATGGAGGTTGCTTTCCTCATACGGAGATACAGAGGAGGTGAACCTGCCATTGCCTCAGACATTCATCAAAATTCCCCTTTGACCCCCACAGTTTCTTCAGGACTAGGAGACCTCTGAGATCAGGCTGCTCATGTTCCTTCTCACAGTGAAGTGTAGCTTGTCCAGTGGGACATGTGCTTCGCTGCAGCTGGTCCTTCAGGCTCTCATGACTAACAAAGTAGCCCTTGACAGGCTGCACATGTGCATCCCTGGTGTTCTGCTATTGTCTAATTCTACTGAGAAGAAATGGGTGCTGTATTTGATGACTTAGCCTACTCAGTGGACACAGTTCCTGGAAGAGACACACAAGATAAACAAAACAAAACCCACAGAAATCAAGACAGCTGGGAAACGCTGCTCCATATAATCCCAGCCATCCTGTCCTGCTGCTAAGAGGAGCCATGTGGCTGCTACAGACACATGCAGGAAAAGTATGTTATTAGAGGTATCAGGTATTTGTTCAGGAGGCTGTGGGATGCATCCATTCCTTGGGCACTCCAGATGTATTTACAGTATTAAAAGGTCAAACAATCTTTCTATTTCCCTGTTTGCTTCTGAGGGTTTTGCTGAACATTCTCATTATTCATTGTGGTACTTCTTTGATTTAAGAGGATTTCTGTACATGGCTGCAGTTATTAGAATGCAGTGTGTGTGTGTGTGTGGTGAATGTGCTATTATAATAACAAACTTCTCCTTGTAGTAGATATTTATTCTTTGAGCAAAGCTTTTAGCTCTGTTCTGTGTGTGGCAGTAAAGACAAGATGCGCCAGGTAATTTGGAGAAAGAAAAAAGAGTGAAATGGAAAAAGACACAAAATTAATAGTTTAGAGTGATGAGTTCTGTCCCTGTCTTTGTTATGGCCTCTGTGCCAACTATTAACTTACTTTTCACTACCTTTTTTTGACAGGCAGAAATCCTGTAAAACAGCATAGAGACCCTAAGAATGAGAATTTTCAAAATTTTCTCTTCATGTAATTTCCTTCTAATTGCAGGCAGGGCTTTTGGCCTCATGAACTGTAGATGAATTGCAGAAAGCCTCTGAATCCTGAAGCAGTTGTTAGGCATCCTTCGTGATCCCCCTCCAGGACTTGCTTGCTGCTCCTTGACCACAACACCCTTCCAGTGTCAGAGAGGGGAAAGAGGCAGCACAAAAGGGGTTACTGGAGTGGGAAGCAGCTAAACACAGCACACAAACCTTTTGATTTAGTAAGAGAAGATAGAGGCAGTGAGGACTTTCTGTAGGTTTACGAACAGTAGGAATGCTGGCATTATCAGCAGAGATAATTAAAGCTATTATAATGAAGGCAGGGAGTCAAAGGCATTATGTCATGATTTCCACTCTATATTTGAAAATCCACAGCATATGGACTTGGATAAGGCTGATTCCTTCCCAGAAGAAGTAACCGAAGAGTCTGCTAAACATTATCTATTAGGACAAAATATATCTAGGAGTCTTGAGAGGGTTGGCTCAGGAAACATCTGTTTTAAATGAACCTGAGAGTGCTGGCAATATTGCAGATGACTGCAAAGGTCTTAGGTTTTGCCAATACTTTGCCACCCCTTCAGAGGGGTGTAACAGGAGTAGTTAAGATAGTTATAAGCTGAAATTAATATCTGGCAAATAGTGCACAGGGAAATATGAGGTTCTAACTGGAAATATAATTAATATCAGGCAACTTAGCTTTCAAGGAGATCGAGCCTAGTAAACAGAACAACTTTCATTTTGTGTGTGATTACAAATTGAGTTGTCAACAGAGACTGCAGAGAGATAATGTCCTTTTGCACTGTGTTCAGCATGCCCCAGCACAGTATTTTGATTTGAGTCAAAAGAGGTTGGGAATGGTGACTGACGGGAGTGAGGTTTTTAGGAAATAGTCTGTGTCCAGTGTTATTTCCATTTCTCTATTGGTGACCTTGAAATAAATATAAAATTGCTGGTGATAAAATCTGAGGATGACACACAAACTGAAGGAGTTGCCAATAATGATGGGGACAGAGCAGTTACATGGAGAGATAGGATGGCACATTCTGCAGTGCCCATTTCAATAAAATGCTTTTTAATGTTGCCAAATGCCAAGTCATTCACCTGGATTGCAGGGAAACCAGCTTTGATACAGTCAACTCTTATCCATGGCAGCCCTAGCACTTTATTTGTTTCCTTTTCTGTCCTCCTTCTTTTTTTTTTTTTTTTTCCCATCTTGAAATACCTGTTAGGGTAATACATTTGGATCCCATCACTGACTGTTTTGCAAATGTTTTTTTTGCCAGCACAGACTGTTTCTAGGTGGTTGCATATGTTAGTGTTAGTCTCCTGCAGGTGAGGGTGACAGTGTTGTACCAGCAGTGAGTGAATCAGAGTTGGTGGAGGTGACTGGTGAGATCTACTCTGTGCTCAGCACGTCACTCTGCTGCTGACAGAACCCTTCTCCTTGTGTGCTTTTCCTACCCAGGGGTGAGCTGATTAAAGCAGCTCACATCACCCCTGAGCTTGGTGCTCTGCTTGTGACTAAAGATTCATACATTGGCTGATAAATTACACCGAGTCAAGTGTGCATTTAAAGTTACTTGAAGCACTTTCTTGGACAACTGCCCTTCCCAGGGCAGTCTCATACCATCTGTCCAAGCCACGAGACCAGCTTACTGCAGCTGGGTCTTCATTAATAGACTCTCAAGGTTCAATTTTCATGCTGTGAGGTTTGAAGGATGATTAGCATCTCACACTGTCTTGGGCAGGGTAGGGAAAGTCACAGTAGCAGAATTTCTCCAGCTTGTACTTGCTTTACAGCATCAAAACTTCATATTTCTATAGAATAATGCAGAAGATCATACAGGGGGAATCTATTTCCAGTTAATTATTAGGAATATCTTGATTTCATGGAATGACTGAAAGTCAAAAAACTTAACAGAGAAGTTGCACGTATAAAAATTGATCCATTGATAGATGTTCTACTTTAGTAATTTTTTTCCTCCTTGAAATCAAACATCACTTACTCTAATGTAAGCCCACAAAAACTTGTGGAATATTTTATTGTCACAGATTTAGAGTACATTGTCTCCACATCTCTTCTCGTGGATCACTACACCAGCCAGATGTCCACAAAGGTGCTGGGCTCAAGTCCTGACTTGCAGGACCTGTCAGCTTTCCCCCATCACTTCAAGATGCTCCTCTACGTGCTCATGGCACCCCACTGAACACATTCAAAAAGCTCCTGCCACAAAGCTTGTGAGAGCTGATGAGATCACAACCTGGGAAAACGGCTTTATTAAAATAGGGTCTTGAATATTGAACCAATTTCTCAGACGTGCTTCTCTTGTCGTTAACCCTGACAGATCAATGGGTTTAAATTTCTTTTTCTAACGGGCTTAACAGGCTTTGATAAAAAACAAATGTATTTGTGAACTATTCTCTCTTTCTGTCCAGGAGACTGCTTCTTGATACATACTCAGTTATAGACATCAAAGTGATTGTTAAAAAATTTTTTTCCCCTGTAATGGTTTCATATTGAAAGGAATGAGATACTGTTAATTGTACTAATTATGCATCTTTCAGAACTTATTTAGTGGATTATGTACTGCCTCCTCCTCCCCCTGCTGAGTAATCAATGATATGGGCATACCTGCATTTGGATTCTTTTTTAACCATCTGAACCTGCAGGTGGTTCCCTTCTTACTGCATTAGAAGGGAAAGCAGTGATGTAAAATTAATTTTTGTGGTGCTAGCAACCAAGGAGTTAGGCCCCTTTCCCTACAAGTCCCCAGCCTGTGGATGTTGTTTCAGGTCTATTTACAGGACTACTGATGAGTATAACAAGAAGTATAAAGGAAACATGAACCTGCTTCATGTGGTGATGTGGTGAAAAATTAGATGCCTCTGGAGAGCTGGACCTGAACTGCTGTTCCAAGGTTATGGGGGCTCCATTTTGCCACTGCCTACACCAGCCTGTGAGAAAGAAACAGGAACAATCTCCTTAGCAAGAATGACCAAGCAGGGAAGAAGTCTTTCCAGGCTCTTACTTCTTCCAGCTCTTTTTAGCAGATGTCAAGGAAATTGCATCTGACCATCAGCACAGAGCCTGGGGGACTTCCCACATTCTACTTCTCTCTGAAGCTGATGACTTCGTGGATTACTACATCTGCCCTCTTCTCGTTTGGGATAAAACTGCCTGAGCTCCTACTTAGGGCTCCTCTGAGGAACCTCCTAGGCTTGCTTTGTCCAGTTTCATGACCCCCAGCAAACAGTGGAATAGGAGTCTCTGGGCCATTTAATTTTGCTAGGGGTTTTGTGTGAGCTGGGTTAGTGCCAGACTCTGGGCTTGGGCAAGGGCAAAGACAGGAAAGTACATGGCAGAGGGACATGAGGTTCAGGTGACAGGCACATGAGAAGTGATTTTCAAATTTCTATGTCCCCTTCTCTGAATCTTTTTGGGGCTTTCATTTCCTGGGACCACCATCCTGTACCACTTCAGCAGCTGACACCCAGGCTGGGCATGTAGTGCTTCTGCACCACAGGGGACTTTGTGTGCAGACTTGGGGCAATGAGAAAAAAAGGATTAATTTGGCTTGTCCTCGCAGTATTGGCTTTCAGGTTGCTTCTCTGTGACAGAGAAATTTCAACATCTGTAAATAATTCTGTTCTCCAGAGAAGTGATTGCCTGTATTGCATTATCTGTGAAAAATTCTTGCCCCAAAACCTTATTTGTGGCTCCATTAACCTAAAGAACTCGTCTGAATGCTCCATTTGCCTTTTAAATAAAGAACAAGTGATTGCTGAGGACTCACATCCCTATCATTTTATGTTGCTTTTCTCATTATGAGAGGAACATAAGGGTCCCCGATCATTATTTCTGACTCTGTCATTAGCAAAGGTCTGGAAAGCGTGTTTTCACTCCATTAGCCTTCAGAAATAAAAAGAATGATTGCATAAGTTGAGAATAATTATTTCAACCAGCTCTTCGCAATGTATTGCTGTGGAACAGGCTGGGATCTAAACAGGAGCTGACAAATTAATTTATATTATTTCTATTTTCCAGAAAAACCACCACATTCAGGACTGATTTAGGAATACAAACGGCTCTATTTGTGGTTTAACGTGCCTCTCTGATCACTTCTGACAAACATCAGGAAGCTAATCTTTTCCTTCATGGTGTCTGCCAGGATTCCTGCGATTTACCCCCAGAAGAGTGGTAGAACACAGATACCCAGATCTGTCATGGTCCTTTTGTTTCTCAGAAGTGTGTGGATACTTACATTGATCAGGACTGACCTCCTTCTGTAATGATACCTTTCTGTGATCATGTTGGAGTTCACAGTTACATGATGGCATATGAGTCCAGGCATAGTCCAGATGATCTGAACAAGGCACTTTCCATGTTCAGAGCAATTTCTTCTTTGCTTTAAAGAAATAACGGAATGCCCCCACCTTTCTTTCTTTCTTTGAAAGACCAAAATGCAGCAATTTTTCTTCTAGATACAGTATTAAAACTTGATGGACCTATGAGGAGATCTGTAATTCCTTAGCAAGGCATGCTTGCCACCAAGATGGGCTCATGCAGATGGCCTCTTTCCTGGTGTCTTCCAATGGGACAGCGTGAGTGTTTAGGGGTGGGCAGTGAGATGGAGTTTGTCTGTCCCACCACTGCTTGTTGTCAGCAGAGACAAGCCTGCTTCACAGTAAAGGAAGGCAATAGACAGTAGGATGATATGCTAATTCAGTCTTGGATAGAAAGTACTACAGAAGAAGCATTATTTCTTATTTTGACTGAAAATATTCTTATACTGCTGCAGATAGTAAAGTTAATTACAATGCAGCTGAGAGCTTGGAGTGAAACTGGCTTGAGGGAGATTATTTAGTCCCCTTTTCCAACTTAAATAGACTTTAAAATCTTTTCTTTAAAATTACCAATGAGCCCATTGGCATGAAAGAAAGCATCTCCTATAGATCTGTGCAGCTCCTTTCACCACAAGTTTCTCAACTGGAGTCTTTGGTGAAGGTAGGAAAGATCATATTCTCCTTGTCGGTGAGAAGTTGTGAGTTGTTGTATTAGCATTTTTTTTTCAACAGGTGCATGGCTGCCAAATGAGAGGCAGATTGCAGTTTGAAAACATAGGTATTCTGTGCACAGATGCCGTCCAATAAGAGACAGGGTGATAAGCACAGAAAGAAAAGACCCAAGTGATACTATGAATCATGATACTGTGCCAGAATTTTATGTTAATTGCACACCTTGTTTTCCTCACCTCTGAGTGTGCTAGTTCCTAGGAGAGGAAAGAGTTCAAAAGCTTGACTCCAGCAAACCCACAGAAAGCCTGAAGTCATTCACGCTTCACTATTAACACAAACCATAACCTGAAAGACAAAGAAAGATGTCCTCTGTCTGACAGTGTTGTAAAACAATTATCATGGTCCCTTTCTCCTCTGAACAATCTTCATGGAAACCTAGCCAGAGCATCTAAAATAGAAGAGTCCTCTGACCAGTAGTGTAAAAAAGACAGCATCAGTCTTGAGACAAGGAATTCATCTTAGCCTTGAGACTGACCTGAACTTTAAAGGATCTGAGCCCAGGCATGCAAAGAATAACAATTGGTACCTGCCATAGTACCTTGTAAGAGCAGGCACTGTGGAAGCTGACATGACCATCACTTTTGCTGGAAGATTCATGGTACAGGTAAAGCCTCATCCAAATAGCCCAGAGAAACAAAGGGGTATGCCTGGGGAGCTGTGAGATATGGCCCAAATCTACCTGAGTTGAGCCTTCATCCCCCTCCACAACTGTGGCAGTGACACATAGGCTGAGGAGGTGTTTTGAAGCATTTGGGTGATAAGCACCCAGAGCTCCTCATAGACATCAAGGCTGGAATTACTGCCAGATAAAGTAGAGTGGAAGTAAAAGTGCAAGAAGAGATAAGGAACACCATGTTAAGGGCTTCTAGAAGGGCTGTGACACGGACTGCAGGTTCTCATCTTCAGGTTGCAGGACACATCCCTGTGAGCTTTCTCTACTGGGAAAGTCACATACTAGGGTGCTGAAACAGGCTTGCTGAAATGTGGCTGTGTTGTAATTAATAAATACACAAATAGAGTCTTCATTGCATTATTAGGACATTTAGAATTTACTCTGGGAAACCTTTCAACTCCATTAAATCCACCTTTATCACAAGATAAAGTGTCGCTCATAATAAGCTCATTAACATGCAGAATGCAGTTCAGCCCCATCCATTAACAGCTGGCAGGCAAGAGTTTCCAAAAAGACCCCAAGAAACATTTTCCCTGACCAGGGGCTGGCTTCCTCAGCATGTCTCTTAGTTCTGTGTGGGATGTTTCATGACAGGGAGCTTTTCTGCCATGTCCCTGTGCCATTTAACTGTACTGCCAAGACCAGCTGTAATCAGTTAGGGATCTGGAAGAATCTGCCAGGAATTCCCACCCTGCTGCCGGGGTCTTTATTTGACTCAAAAGCTGCCAGGAGCAGAAGATGCCAGCCTCATGCAAGAGCCATGGGCATTTTCCACCTCTCTCCTGCTTGGCTGACTCTCACTTAGAGCCCAAGTGTCAACTGCTCTGATTAAGTGCATTAGAGCCAGGCATGATGATTAACAGTGAATGATAACAATGGCATTTCAGTGGTGGCTAATAGGCTTCCAAACTTAATCTCTCACACTCTCACAGAGATAAAGAATAGATAATTCTCCCAGCAACAATAATTACACAATAAAGTTTGCATTTGCTCCATGCTGATGAGCTATGGTGCCTGGTTTCACCCAGTGGCGCTTTTGAGATCCCAGGCCTGGGGGTGGTGCCAGCTCAGGATTTTACGGATTTCTGATGTCTTGCAGGTCTCTCTCCTAGAGCAGGGAATTAATGTCTTTGTTCTTTCCTTTTTCCTAAAGCCCAGATCTCCAGCCAGCAACAGGTATGGAAATACAGACTAAGGGAAACTGAAATTGTCTCTAAGTAATCTATCTGAGCTTACAACTTTTGGACAAAACGCACAACTTTGGGGCACAATTTATTGATTTGAGTTCTGCGGATTGTCATTCTGGGTCTGGAACATACACAGTAGGGGAGAGAGCTATAAAACTGTCACTGGGCTAAGAGGTTCAGCAGAGAAGCTAGACTGGGCTATAAGGGCGACTTTCTAAACACTGAGAGCAGCTTATCTGAATGAGATGAAAGCCTGTCAGTGACTGAAGTAAATTAGAAGCTTGACATGAAGATTTGAGACTTCAAGGTGTTGCACTTCAGCAGCCCAAATGTCAGGACACGGGGACTTAACAGTCCACTCAAGCACAGATTCAGTGAGTAGCTGAGCTTCAATGAAACTTTCTACTGGATAGGATCCATGGACCAAAGCACACTGGGTTCAAGAGAACAAAACTGTAAATGAGAAACTGTAAATGAACTTGTAAATGAAACATGGGTAGCCTGCTTTGTTTTAGGACAGTGCCTGCCATGAGAAAACCCTCATTCCCTCCGACCTGTCCATCATCCCATGGTGCAGACAGCAGTAAACTGTGGGGAAGGTGCTGTGGCACTGGAAGGAATGAGTGTCCCACAGCTTTGTATTCCAGGAGTTACTGTTTGCTGCTTAAATTCTCACAAAAGAAAAACTGTTCCTTTTTTCATTTCAGTCTAAGTCTTGCCTGTGTTGCTCCTGAGCTGCCTGGCAGAAGGTCAGCTCTTTCAAAGATGTTTCTCACATCCCTCTTGACCAGTCCTAAATTCGAGGTCCAGAACAAGAACTGTACAACCAAGTGGCACATTCAGTGTGAAAACTCTGGTTTTAGTGCAGGTAGGACAGCTAAACAGAGTATACATCCCACTGCTAGAGAATAATGTGATTTAGTGGACAAACAGCAAGATATTATGGTTAGGTATTACAGCTGCTAAATGTGATAGTCCTTAAAGAAACATCTAATGGGATTTTAGCCTTCATTATTTTGAAACTTCAGTCTTCAGAGGACAGTAATTTTCTAACATCTATCATTGTGTCTTCAGAATAAGAGATATTATTTTAAAAAGTCTAAGCAGAGTTCATCCCTGATGTATGAAGCCTCATACAGTTTGTTTTTTGCATTTTCCCCTGCAATGAATTCCTCCTCCTTTTCACTCTGCCTCTGGTATCCCAGCTGTTCAAATTACCTTTGCTCAGGCTTCATGAAATGAACCCAAGATGCAGATTTCGGTGAAACCAAGAGAATTTGCAATGAACTTCACCTTTTTTCAGAGAAAATATTATGTCTGTGTCTTGAAATATGCTTTGTGTAGCAGCATGGCAAAGTTCCTGTAATCATGTCCTACCACTTTGTTGAGCCCCTATTTTTATAGCAACTGTATCCCTACAGATCTCCCACAGAGGAAACAAAAGATGCTCATTGTAATCACAGCTGGGCTGTCCTGAACCCCTCTTTGAAAATCAAAGCAGTTCAATTATTCTTTTTGCTCTTCATTTTTACCCATTTCTGTATTGCTGGTTTTATCTGGGGTACAACATGGTCACCCAAATACAGGTCAAGATTGGGAATTACTCTAGGTTTCTTTCTTGCAAAATATTGAAATATTTCACCAGGTTTTGGCACTGTTTTACTCCCTTTTGAAGAAAGACTTTTTTTTCTTCCAGATGTATCTAACAACTTCTTACCTTGCACATGTCATACCCTGAGTTGCTTTAACTTACTAAGATAGCAGAAAACACCCCAGAAATTAGGATCACATCCTGCCAGGTCAATGATTCATAGAGTTCACTGGAGGGTTTGGTGGGCAAGAAGAATCAAAGGGCCAGGAGAAGAAAAGGTTAGCTCCCAGGATGAGGGGAAGTGAAGAGCTAAAGAAATGGAAGGGGGTGAGGAAAATGATTCCTTCCTTTAAGCAGAAAAGGCTGTGTGGGCTCAGCTGACCATGTACCAAGATCTGGTTTCACTCATGGTGGAGCAAGTTCAGTATCTCCTTCTGAATGCATGGATTGTTTGGAAAAGCTATTTATTTTTCAAGGGGGAAAGATTTTTTTCAAATGTCTGAGATGCTACTGGAGACAAACAGCACTCCTACCTGCATACCCCTTTTCCCACTTCCCTTTGCTGTTCTTGTTTACAGGTGGCATCTGAGAGAGGCTCTGAGGTCTATGTGTAGAGTCTGTTTAGCACATATAACTGGTCCGACTTTTCTTCATTCTAATTGATCTGCAATTCTTTTTTGTATAACTGGGGAAGCAAAATGCCTCTACCTCAATAAAACTCTGCTTCTCACACTTGGTCCTCCAAGGTTTAAATTTATTGTGTGTACTTTGTTCCAGCCCAGGCTTCTCCTCAACACCTCATGTTGTCTATTACTGTGTATAAAAATGATCTGTGTTGACACAGCACTGAAAGGGCACTTTACATTATCAGCTCCAGCATTTGCCTTTGTGCTTTATTTCATGCAACAAAAGTGTAATTCACAGAAAGGTGATTTCTTGAAAGGTTTTCCACTGACAATTTGTCTAAAAAGAGATGCTGCTCGAGAAGACAGAGAAGTGTGTTTCTTCAACCCATTCAGCAAAGTTACTGAGGATATTACTCAAGGCTTTGATGCTACTGCTATGGCCTGAGGTGCATGTTGCAGTTCCTGGGCTCCTGGTCTCACTGGTATTTCATGAAAGAAAATGAAATCTTGCTAATTCAATGAGTATTATTTTGGCCAGGTTTTGTCCACTTCACTGCGTTTCATGCATTCCCATTCCATTTAATTGTTTTCACCACCTTTCAGAATTTTTGAGTGTTTTTAAATTGCAATTTATTTCATCATAATACACCTCCAATGTGTTTCTTTCATTTTGTTCCCTGATTTTGAGATTTCATTAAGTATCATTTGGGCAATTTATGGTCCTTTCATTTCAACTCATGTCATCCCATTCAATTTAAATATTCTTACTTAATTTCAGATTTTTTTTTTAATTGGAATTAATTTTATCATAATTCCTGCTCTGTTTGTTCATTTCACTTCATTCCCTGATTTTGAGATTTCTTTTTTTTTGCAGGAATCATAACTGGGATGGGAAACTACCCCTCTTTTCATGGTTCTGGGGGCCGTGGCAGTAAGCTGCAATGTTTCATCTGAGCTCTCTGAGATCACCACCAGCCTCTGACCTGCCCTGCCTTTCCTGCAGCCTACTTCCTACCTGTTCACACCAGGCTCGCTGGTCCTCACCAGCCCACTTTGTGCCACCTGAAGCAGGGATGTGCTTGTGCACTGTTCGCTCTCCTGTAGCAACAGTCTTTCCACTGCTGCTGGCTGAGCAGTTTTTAATTATCCTCCTTGGACTTTTGTGCACCATAATCAACAGTTAATTGCAAACAATCTGCCAAATTAGTGATCTAGGGAAGTAGAGAAGAGTGACAGAGGGGAGCACAGACTTGAGCAGGAGCTGACTCCAGCGAGGGGCACAGCTGCTGGCAAACAGCTGTTTGGAGTAGAGGGGGCTCAGTGGAAGAGGGGCTGCAGTGAAAGCCAAAGCATCTCTTCTTTCCTCCGTCCCTGAAGCATCTTCACTTTGCAACTCACTTCTGGCACATTGCCTCCCTTGTAAGACAATACAGCTTGGTTTTGCTGGCAGCGTTGTTAGGTCCCATTAGTCTGTGGAAAAAACAACACACTGGAGGATGGCAAACAAGGAGACTTAAAAGTCACAGCACCAAGCCTTACAGAGTTCAAGAAATGTTTGGACAATGCTCTCAGGCACATGGTGTGATTCTTGGAGCTGTCATGTGCAGGCCCAGGAGCTGGACTTCAATAATTCTTGTGGGCCCATTCCAACTCAGGATAGTCTGTGATTGTATTACAAAGTAGCAGCAACACTTCTATTTTTCCTGTAGTTGCCCAGATGTTGCCTACCATCTCAGAAAATCCTGCCGGGCTGGAGGTAAGCTCCAGGAAGGTGAAGGCTTTGAAGAGGTGGCCCCAGCACGTGGTGCAATCCCAGCCACAGAACAATCTTTCCAGAAGGACGAGACAAGCACCAGAAGGAGCTCTTGTGCCTGAAGCTGGTATTTTGCCCCCATGCACAAGGGCTGCCATGTTTTAGGTTATTTACACTTCGATGCTACCATTAGCAACGAAGGGCGACCGAGGGGGTTGTGTCCGTTCAATTTGCATCACTTTCCGGCAGCCATATTCTTGGGCGGCGTGCGTTATTTCTTTTTTAACTAGCGAGGGAGCGCTCTCCTCTTCTGAAACCACGAGGGCTTTTCCGAAGGGCGGTGGCTCCGCGCCCTGAGGGCGGCCTGTGGGGCCGGAGCCGACCCGCCCTTGGAGAGGCGGGGGGGGGGGGGGG
>VXBU01014139.1:373279-454052 GCA_013400315.1 Bombycilla garrulus
CCGCCTCCGGGCGCTCGCTGAGTGCCAGCCCCGCTCCCGCCGCCTGCCCTTGCGCTGCTTTCTCGGCAGCCTGAAATATTAATTAAGGGAAGGGGAAAGGGGAAAGAAGAAAGAAAAAGAAAGAAAAAAAAAAAAAAAGCCCTTTTACAATGCGCCACTATATTAAACTTACAGCGCTATAAATCGGCGCCGTAAAACTGTAACTCAGGGGCTGGGTGTTAGACAAATCTGACACGCTGCCGGGGGAACGGCAGAGATCTTAACAAACTGCATCATACACACGTTTCTGCAATGTACATAAAACTTACTATTTTGTACCCCTATTAGCTGGTTTTTACAACGTTTTCAGGGACCAAAAAATAAAAATGGCAAGCAATAGAAACAAGGAAATCAGTTCAGAAAAATAAAAGTTGACGTGAGCCTGCATCCAAGAAGTGAGTGACAGTTCAGCCTGTTTTATTTGTTTGTTTGCCTATTTGAGGTGGTTTGAGAAATCTGGATTAATTAAAAAAATAATTTCCTTCCAGTTTCTTTCATTGCTTTGCTTCCCGCAGGTCAGGATAGACGCTGCTAGATAATGACAGCGTGGTAAAATTGGTAATTCTTGAATATATTTACAGTCTGATCTCCAGATTTCGACACCTCAAATGAAAATCAGCTGATTTGATGCCTACTGCTTTTTTATGACCACAGATGATCTTAAGGGGTGTATTCTCCCCATCTCTCACCCCCTCCCTCAGTGGAAAAAAAATTCTCCTGGTTTGTCCGTTTGATTTGACCTTCAAAGCATTATCTCCTGTCTTTCTTCTCTTCACTAGAGGAACCCTGACAAGAACTTTTGAAACCATAAATAGTCATGCCAATAAAAAGCAATAACATGGGCTGCAGTTCTCCTTCCTTGGGAAAGGTGAGCAAGGGGGTGCAGCTTGTTAGCCTCCTTTTCTGAGAGAGGGAAGGGAGAGCTGCACTTCATTTTGAAGTTTCATGCAACATCACAAATCAGGTCCCTTGGCAAAGAGGGGAAGCAAACACCAAATATGCTGAAGTGAGTAACTGTCTTGAGTGAAGAGAATCCTTTAATGTGAGCACAGTGTAGGTAATGCAGTATTTATTTACCGCAGAAAAACTGTAAAGAGCACAGCATTGATTTCTTGGTTTTTCTTTTTCAGGTTGGTTTCACAGGGCTTGGTCTGTTGGGAGGATTTTCTGAGATGCATCTGAATAGCTCATAGCTGGATGGCTTTGGGTCTGACCCCCTCACCCGGGTGAGGTTTGCCACTCGCAGTATTCCTGGAATGATATAGGGACTCTGGTTGGAGTGAGGCCAGGACATTAGATGAAACTGCTTTTGTGGCACTTCTGCATCTGATACATAGAGGACAGATTTCCCGCTGTATCTCTCTGCAGCATTTGACTCTGTTGACCATGAAACTCTTCATGTCCCTGCTGAGGTGGGGATTTGCAGGCTGATGGTAATGGTTCAGTGGAACACACCCGGTTATTAGAGATGAAAACATACACCACTACTACTAATGCCTGGATGTGGTGCTATCCCACTAAGACCTATGCTTTTCCCCTTTTTTGCTGACTCAATTGAACATAAAGTCATCAGGGTGTGGGAGACATTGCTGCAGCCCAGAACACTTCATGCTGGTTGTGCCATTCCTTTCTCTCATGCTTTAAGATAACACATTGTCAAGTTCACAGTCTCAGTCCTTGAGAGCCTTAGTAGTCTGGATCAAAGTATCTAAAAAAGTAACCTTATTAGCACCATCTGATTTATATCTGAGTCTTTCCATTTTCCATTGCAGCAAAAGGAAAGAGGTGGCCCTCTGATACCCTCCTCCAGTAGTTTTAAGCATTGCCCAGTGTATCTCTGAAATGTGGGAAAAAATACTCTTACCTGAGATGACTAGCACTTCTCTTAACGAGATTACCAGCATGTACAGATTCCCTTGTTCTTCACATGAACAGGGAAAGTTCACTGCCTCTAGAACATGTGTCCCTCCAGACAAGCACAGGGCAACACAGTGTTTCACCAGCAGAATGGCGACTGGCTCCTCAGAACGATGCCAGGAATGCCTGGTTATCTGTGCAGTCTATAATGTCTCTCCCTCAGTCTTTTCATGCACCCACATTCCCCACATACATAATGTTTATCTTTAATTTTCTGTGCACCCAAACCGTACAATTTCTGAAGTGGGTTAAAAATATCAAATTAATTCAGAAGACAGAGGTGAAAAGAATCGTTCTGAGATATTCACAGGGTTGGTAGTAGTAACAAGAGAGACAGTTTCTGTCTTTTTTTTGATACTGAAGTTAACTGCAGGCATCTAGGGTTTAAAGACCTTGTGTTATTGATGGAGGTATGTTAGCAAAAGAAGGGACTCTAACATTGAACTCAAATTTAGCATGTACAGTAGGTTGTCAAGAGAAAAGAATAAGAACAAAGAGACTGCTATTATCTGTTATTATTATCTTTTAATTCCCCCCCATTTTTCTTCTGCATGCTCTCTCTCTGTCAGCCTTCTCTCTTTCAATAATTACAATAATCAACTTACAATGATAACAGAAATAATCTCCTGCAAGATAACTAAATAAACCACATGTTATCTGTACTGAACTGTGCTTACTTACAGTAGGTACATCACTTATGGAAAAGCCAATAAAATTTTAATTAAAAAAGCATGTATGTTGTCAGTTAAGATGCAAGGAGGGTGTGCAAACACATTCAGAGTGGTCCATAAATTGCTTGGTATTTGATAGAGCAGAGAGGCGGGCAAACCCACCCCAAACAGAACAAAACAAAACTAAAGCCCACCAGGTTTGAGGAGCTCTATTTATGTTGTTCTATACAGAGCACTGTTTGCTTGAGAATTCAAAGGCAGGAGGAGGGGAGAATCCTCCCTTGAGCAATGATCACATCCACCCACCTCCACCAGTGCTGGGAGCGAGCGAGCAAAAGTTAATTAAAGATTTTGCATCTCCCCACTGCAGCGCTGTATTGATAGCTCTGGATCCTGAGATAAACTACGGCTCTCCCACATTGTATCGCTAATACGCCTTCAACCTTGCCCTCGAGGCACCACCTCGGGAGATCACGTTTGTTTCCCTGGTGTACACGAGGCTTGGCCTTTCTGCTAGGACTGAAACTAGGAGGACTGATGAATGCCAGCCCACAGGTAGGTGCGTGTCTCAGAGGAGCAGGACTGTAGGTAATTACCCAGTCATGAGTCACCATGGCTTCAGAGGATTACAGTCCTCTGTTAGTTGTTTCCTCTAAGCATTGGAAGACTGTTTCACATAGAGGCTACTTGGCATAGAAGAATTTCTGCACAGGTACTGTGAATGTGAAACAGTTCTCAGCTGAAAGCAGGTTTGCTGGAGCCAGTTATTACATGAAGGAAGTCCTCAACACCATTCAATGCCCTGAGTTTGTTCTGCTCCTCTGAGATGTTCCTTTTGTGGATCTAGTGTGAAAGCTGCCATAGTCTTTTCATGACCTTTGTGCTCCTATGGCAGGCTGGGAACGGTGGCTTCGGGGTCCCTTTGAAGACAGAAGTGCATATCCTTCACCCAGGTTTTTTCTCTGAGCTCTTGCTGCAGGGCATCACTGAGAGGAAATCTCAGCAGTGATATGATCAACATGGATCAACATTTGTGCTTTGCACTGTTCTCACTGGGTGAGTGAGCAACCACTCCTGGGATTGCATTTAGCACGGAGAAGGCCTATTTGGTATAGCATGATATGTGAGGATATCCCAAGACAGTGTCTGAAATTCCCTCGTCTTGGTTTGACCTTCAGCTTCAGCTGTAATGGGCAGATACTGCATGCACAGGCTGCCCAGGAGAGCCCTTGCATGTGGAGAACAGCAAGGCTGTGAGGTGGAAGGACCTATTTCCTCAGGGAGCACATTGCTGTGGTACACCTGCTATTGCAGGACACTCAGTTTTGAGGCTATTACAGAGAGATAATGCTTACATTTAAAGAGATCTATGGGCTGTACCTAATTACAGAACCACAGCAGCCTGGCAAGGCAGGACAGTTAGAACCCACCTCCTTTTGGGCTGGAAATTAAGACAAGGGTATTAAAATGTGTGACCAGGGTTATAGAGATAAGGTCAGTAAGAAGGCCAAAGTTAAATCATCAGACTTACATATTCCCAGAGCTGTGTTTAACAGGTGTCTCAGCCAAAGAAATTGATGTTAATGACATCTGAAGATCTTAGAATGTTTTATGTCCCAATTTGCTTTCTCTATGCAGCTCTGTTGATGGTTGTTGGTCTTTCAGGGGGGAAAGTGCAGGCTGCTCCATGCTGCACTGTGTCTGTATTGCCTTCAGGTCCCCTCAGAGTGGAGATGGCTGGAGTTAGTTACCACACTCACTGGGGACAAGCTGGGTGATTGTGCTACAGGAAAGCAGATGCCATTGAAGGAAGGTGTAGGAAGATGATTTAGTATAAGTGGTGGTTCGTGTGACAGGAGAAAGTTGCATCTGGTTTAAGGGGTATCAGGTTGCAATGGGATCCATACCAGGAAGGGACGCAGGAAACGAGGCTGATGGATTTGCCCTCTTTGGGCAGACAAGTTGGTCAAGAAGAAAACCAAAGCTCTTTGTTGTTGATTTCCTTCAGAGAGAACATTTTTGAAATCACAGCACTGTGCCAGGCAATGAAGGAGAGACAGCTGCTGGCTGGGCGGGATGAGGCCAGCCCAATGTCCCACAGAGCAACCCATGAGAGGTTTGTGGGCTGGTGTGCCACACCACATATGGCCAGGTGCTGAGCAGGCTGAGCAGGGCACGCTGGCACCAGCATGGGTAAGGGTCCTGGGGGAGCTGACAAAAGCAAAGTGGGTTTGAGTTTCTTAAATCTCATGTTTAGGGACTTGAATACTGCAGAGGAGCTTAGACCCTGGCAGATACTGAAGGAGAGGATTAAAAATTACACATGAACTATAACATCTGTGGCTCCACAGAACCTGCAGAGGAAACTGAGGCATCGTGACTAGAACCGTAATGGGCCACAACCATGGACCAGAGGGTCTGTGTCTCATCAGTGCATTCTCTGATGAGGAAGCAAGGCACCCTCTGGCATCCAGAAAGTCATGGCCATTAGCCACAAGCAGACAATTGTAAACTGCTCAGAACAATCTCCAAAAATGAAAATGGAGAGACATGTACAAGACTGAAGCAACTGCTGACTAGCAAAGCAGGGAGGAACATGGGCAATTGCCATGGGCTTACTCTGAGTCCCACACAGGGGGCTTGCTTTGAGCATTCTCAGGGACTCCTCTGCATCCTGCTGTGACCTTCATGCAAGCTCTTGCATGAGGATGCTGTATGAAGTGGGGGCAGTTTCCCCTACAGCAGCCGGTGACTGGCAGCTCTGGCTTTTTTTTTTTTTTCCTCTCCATTTTTGATTGCAGAACTGTTCTGTTATTCTAGCAGGTCTGAAATTAGATACAGGTGCAAATTAACTAAGTCACAAGTGCATTGCATTTGGTAATTTTTCTGTCAAGAGTCATGCTGAAGGGTTGCAGAGAATAATAAGAGCAGCCAAGAGCCAAGTGGCTGGTCCAGGTGTGCCCAGCTGCCGGGTTTGCTTCCCTGGCAGTGGTTTGAGCAATGGGTTCTATTGTCTCAACACAGGCTGCAAAATCATCCTGTTCCTGATAGTTTTCTACCCCTGATTTTTGTCTGCCATTCCTCTCCTCTGGCTGCAACTGTCTTTGAGTACTCAGCCCCCTGACTGCAGAGCTGCAGTTGTCATGGTTATGTCATGGTACTGGGATTTTGGAAAGACAGTAGAGCAAAAACTTGGATCCTCCTCCTCCTCTTCTTTATCCTCTACAGTGTAGGCCCTGTGTGTTTTCCAGATGAAGGAAGAAAGTCTGTCAGACTGCCCAGCCGTGGCAGGTAGGTGAAGGAATCCCGCTCCATCTGCCACCAAAGAGGTGCACAAAAATCTGCTGCCCCTCCTCAACACCATGGCTGCCTCTCTGCAACTTGCAAGAGAGCAGTGGTTGCACGGGCAGCTTCCAAGCTGCAGAGCTAATCCAGCCAGTTGTGATAAAGCAACCATCAGATGCTGTCTAAGGAGGTGTGAGTATCTTGTGTAGCATGCAGCATAACTAACTAAAGCGAGGTGGTTGGCAGAGGACAATAAGACAGCGTGAGAATGTGTGAAAGTGTTATTCTGCTGCGGCTGCTCACAGATGTAGAGTGCTCATTTTGTGGAGGAGCCACTTCTGGCTCCCTGTGACAACTTGCTAGTCATTTCAACTCCAAAGATGCTGAGATTTGAGCACAGGAGCTAAGTCTCAGTGCCAGCTGCTGTGAAAACTTTCTGCCCTGATGTGCAATAAAGGTCCAAGAGAGATTATGAGGTGCCTGAGCCAGGGAGCTGAGCTCCTTTCTACAACTCCTCTGATGAAGCTGTGCACTTATCTGTCAAATCGAGGTTGCAGTGTGCTGGCAGGTCAGCATGTGGATAAAGCTAGTCCTGCTGCTGTCTCACAGATAAGTGGAAGGCTTCATTCACCAAGCAGTTAATCTGGAGGGCTTTCACTGGTGCTAAATCCATACTATTTATTTAAAGATTAAATGAATGGTTCTATGCAAATGTGCAAATTAGTTAATGACATAATTGCATCAAATGATAATATACTGCTGCACAAAGCTGGCATGAAACCATTTCAGGCCTGGATTTCCATTTGTTGTGGCATTCAGACAACTCCTCAGAAAAGTGGAGCTGAGCTCTTTGCCTCTGCTGGGACATGCATGTGGGTGAGACAGGGCTTCACCTCCCTCTCCCTTCCCTGAGGGCTGCTGCATTACAAGGAATATTGCTTATAGCCATTCAGTGGATACTGGAAACGCCTTTCCCATTTGGCTCCTTATTTTGAGATATGGGAAATTGACTTCAATTTTGGTCACATTTTCTTCAAAAATTGTTTGTTTCGTAACTGGAAAAATAGGTCAGCAGTTGCAGATCTAATTTCAGAAATGTTTTCTTGGAAGTGTCAAAAGTAAACGTGCTTTTAGAGCACAGTGACTATGAACTGCTTATACTGTTTCCTTCTGTACTAAGATCTTCCCTTTCCAGCTTATGTAGTCAAAGCTGCCTTCCAGGAATGGATCAGGACACAACCATCCAACCAGCTGCTCTGGGTGAGATCCAAGAGCTGTTTCACTCAGAATCCAGTAACTGGCAGCAGCAATGGCCTAGAGAAGAGCACCAGAAATAAGGCACTAGACAATGAAGCTTCCCAGCTTCCCTTGGCTGCCTGTGACCTCCTGAGTCAGAGGTGGTACTGAGGGGCAGTGATAAACTGATTCTCATGCACATCCTATGTTATGCTACATTTACCTTTTGAAATAAGTTTATTTTCTCCCTTCGCCCTTCCTAAAGCCTTCCTTATCCCAGTAAATTTTAGTGTATTTATGAAATATTCCTGATTCTTTCTTCTAAGTGTTAAATTTCTCTCAAAAACATATTAATTGTAGCATATGAGGGATATAAAAACTTTTGAGGATTAGAGAACATTATAGGCAGTAGCTAGGCACCATTAAGCCTGGGATCAACCCATAACTCCATGGTGCAAAAAGAAATCACAGTTCTCTGTGTCTTTTAGAAATTAGAATAGTAGCAATCATCTTTCATGGGCTGAAGGGATATGCTTCATTGACACAGGAAAATACAGGAAGTTTGGCAGTCACTGAACTTGGTTAGTCCGTTACAGCTCCATGTGGATGTCCCAAAGGTAACACTGCAAAGGTTTCTAACCTCACCCCACTTTTGTTTGGAAAAGTGGTGGTATATGTCAGGATGAAAGGGAGAAGGGGCAAGTGATAGAGAGAGTGGAGTAAGGAAATAGTAGCTACAAGCTTTTGCGTGGGTACACCCTAGGCTTGCTAATGCCTCCAGAGTTGGTCCTTTTTCCACCATAGTTCTGCTTCCTGAATCAGATTTACAGGGTCCCTCCCTCCCTCCCTCCACAGTCCCCTGGTCCCTGTTTATTAGCACAGAAATGCCTCTGAGCAAACTAAACTCATTCTCTAGCCAATATCCTGGTTCCTGTCTTCAAAGCTGCAGCATTTCTAATCTGTTTTCACTTCTGTCACTGATTCCACTGGGGCTCTTGGCTAATCACCCAAACTGTTTTGTAACCTTGCCAGCTCTGTCCATACTGATAGCCTCGCAACCTTCACTGACTCGTACCCACTTCTCACAGCCCTGGTTCAAAACTGAAAGGTTAATCCTCCAAACCCTTCACTAGTCACACCTCCTCTTGAGAAACATCTTCTCAGGCCATTCTCCACTGTGCTATCACAGTGCTGGGAAGAATGTAAAGAGATGCCCTTTTAAGATAATGGCATTAAACCTTAGGTCTAAATTCATTTTACATGACACAGATTTTGTTACCGCTCCAGCAGAATTTTCCTATTGATTTCTCTGGAGCATCTCAAGGCATGCTTACAAGAAGGTTTCTGAAGGTGTAAGAATGGAATGCTTTCTTGACCTTTCTGACCTCTCCTCTGAGCATGCTCTCTCTAGGTAACTTGTCACTAGGACACACTCAGCTGGCCAAAAGGTCACTTAGATTGTGTATAGCACTTATACCATTGTAAATGATTGTGTTTTACTTGGGGACATGATCTACGGGAGCAGGAGTTTGGGTCATTGGCCTTTGTTGCAAACTGACAGTCTCAATGGCCTTGTTCCAAGTAAAGGGTATCTTGGTGCTAAAGTGAATGGATTATGACCCTGTGACACTGCAATTACACAAATATTTAAACTACCTCTTATTCTAGAAAGAGAAACATTTACTACCTATCCATTCCCTTTTTATGACAATGGTTTCACAATTTTACTATAGCACCGATTAAATAAAACTGTTCCTTGGCTGTAGGCCAGTAATGAAGTGGGTGTGCACACAGAAGAATATTATAGTACCTAAACCATGTGTGTCATAGATCCCCACAGCACAGCATCTTTTATCTGTCAGGTGTAAAAAATTGGACCTTTGAGAAAATCTGTGAGACCAGTGTAAGTAGATAATGGTAGTTCCCCATATTTTCTTCAGCCTTCAACCTCCTGTGGCTCAGCCTTTCTAGTGCAAGATGTGTTTTCTATATATTTGTTACTTTTGGTAAACTAAAATTAATAGTACTGTCATTTCAAAAAGAGCCCTAAGACTTTTCATAAAGGACTTTATTACTGTTTTGGGGACTCTTCCTCAACTGTCCAAAGTGTCTGATTGACCTCAGTGGTAGAGAGCTGAGTTTTTCTATGCAAGGCAGAGAGGACTGTATGCTGGGATTTGAACCTGCTGCTGTGGGTAGCATTGATGCTCAGCTGAGCAAGTCACCTCCTTGACAGTGAATTAAAAAAGCTGACCTGGAAATTAGCTATTCATCTTTGCTGTTAAGAGAATCATGTTCATCTATGCAATACAAGGAGATCTGGCAGGATCTTTACAGGTCACATACAAACTAAAGCTATGATTGACTTTTTCTGTTTCTGAGGGTGTTTCAGGACAGAAACCAGAGGTCTGGAGAGGATAAAAGCACTGAGTGTATTTAACCCGTCCTCTGAAAAGACAAACCCAGCAAGAGCTCTTCTTAGACATGCTCTCCCTTTCTGTTCGCTTGCTTTTGGGAATATAATGTGAGCATTAAATGGACTAAGGGAACGACCCACTATCCTGAAAAGCTGAATCTCTGTGCATATGTGACCTAAGCATTTCGAGAATATGCATTTTCCTTTGAAATGTGCATATGCCCTAGAGTACTGGGCCACAGGTCTGCACTGGTACAGCAATTTCCATGTTTTCCTTCCTGCTGTTTGCCCATGGTCATGTTCTTTTGGATTTTCACAAGGACCAAAGCAAGCTGTCTTTAAAGTCTCTGTAGTTAGTAGTTCTCCCCAGCATCACGAATTTAACTCTGTATATAAGGAATGCAGGTTGCCTCTTCAAACAGGATAAAGCTGCTGTATCTTTAATCCCATGTTACACAAATGCCCAGATCAAAATAAATATGTGTTTCCCCTTGTTACTTCTCTTTCAAATTAGAGCACTAGGGCCAGCAACAAGGTTAGGTCTTGGGGAACTTTAAAAGCTACCATTTTCTTGGAGAGGGCCCTTGATTTTACAAACTACAGGATTCACACAGCAGCTGTTTAATTTCTAAAGTGTTAACTGAAATTTACTACAAATGCAATTTTATGCCAACACATTTTTTGTTGTTGTTGTTACTAAGGCAGCTATTCCATAGTTACTATTTTGGTTCCCATGACGACTGCACTGCTATCCGAGTTGGAGATGATAAAATTGGTATGTTGACAGATTCTGATTGACTGTTGATACCAGTTGGCAGAAGAAACGAAGGTTTTCCAATAGGTTAATATGTATATTTTCAGGAAGAAAGAAAAAAGGCATAAATTATTTTTTTGGTACAGTTATATTTTACAAGCAGAAAAGATTAAAGTTCATATTAAAAAAGCCCTGGCAGACCAGAGATGTCGGGGGGAGGGGAGGAGGGAAGAAGAAAAGGAAGGAGAGAGGGGAGGGTGAGGTGATAGCTGAATTTCCAGAGACCTCTACACCTTGTTGCCCATTGCCCACCAGAAAGGTGGGAGAATTAATTGAGCTGAATAGCGCAGAAAACCCCAGAACTCTGGAGGATGATCTACTACTTACTGGGAAAGTGCTGAACACCAAGCTTTTATACACTAGGAAGCCACAACCAGAATATCACAGGGATCTGAATATTGGCTGGTAGCCACAGCAGTAGCTGGTGTAAAGGACTGTGGAAATAGCAAGAGAAAGGAAATAAATCTTGGGTGGGAGGCTGAAGAGACGGCACTGTGGGATGGTGACACTTGCTATATGACCTCTTTCTGGCCATACTGCCACTATGGGCCAAATTGGTCCTCACTATGCTGGTCTCTTGAAGGGATGCAGATATTAGGAAAATGTGTTGGGGGAGTCTTTTGTGTCTGGAAGCTGTGGTGAAGAAATCCTGGTAGTATTCTGATGTATACAACTGTTTTGGGAGCCCCGAGGAGGTTTGCAGTGGGCAGCTGCAGTGCCCAGGTAGACAGGAACAGTCCTACAGTGGAGACTGCTCTGGCATTCTCAAAAAGCTCTTCAGGCACAATTTTGTTACACTTAGACATTGCTGTGACTGAAATTACTGTTCAGTAATTTGGGAATTGCCTGGATTGTGGCATTTCCCCCTTTTTTTCCTCTTGAGTGTGGTTATAGAAATGTACTAATTCCCAGCATCAGAGTGGTCAAGCACGTGAGAGGGACCTGGGCTCTAAACTGAGCCAGAAGAAAGGAGGCAGAGCGTGCTCTGTGAGGTGTGACTCGCACAGGGAACTTGTCCCCCGCTTTATGCTTGCAACTAGCTGGTCTTCATCAGGACCAGGATGGTGCACCCAGAGAGCCAGCCTCTGAGCAGTAGCACATACATTGCACTAGCAAATATTCGGGTTATGAAAGAGCCCAGGTCCTCACAGCAACACCAGTGGCAGGGCTGATGACATGGTCAGTGTCATCATATTAACAGTCAAATGGGAAAGAATGGAAGGATGGTGAGAGGAAGGGGGAAGTGGAAAATGTTGTCGTCTCCCTGAAGAACATCTTTCTTTGTGTACAGTGCCTGGTGCAGACATGTTTTTGGCTCTTGCCCAGCATTCCTGTGTTCTACCACATTAAAAACCAGTTGGGAAAAGGGCAGTCTCTTTATGCCTGTTCTTCATGCTTCCTGCGGATGGTAACACAGGTTACTGCTGATCTGTCACTCAGAAAACTTGCTCAGTGTTGATTCTAGTGTTCACCAGCATTTATCAGAGTTTGGAAATGACTATTCCAGCGTGCATTCACTGCCTGGACTCCTTGTTCCTTACAATCCTTGATTATTGTTCTATTTTCTGGTTTTGGTAAATGCTACAGTGCTTTGCTGCCTGCCGCTTCCAATCTCTTCCTAACCTCCCTGCAATCTCCTTGGCAGTGACTGTAATTTACTGTGAATTAACCTAGTCACCAGGGAGCTCCTAATGGCCGTTCTGCAGGTTCACAGATTATCTTAAGCAACTGATATTTAGTGCAGAAAGAAGGAAAACTTCTAAAAGATTTAGTAAATGAAAAGTCTATTACAGAGCTTGGGGCTTTTTGTTTTTCCTTTCCCCCCTCTGTGTTTCTTGGCTTTTCCTGCTTCAGGTAGATGCCAGCCTAGGCACATAATGAATCCTCGTGGAGAAAGAAGCATGAAGAAAAAATGAAGGGAAACAAGTGTCCCAGAGCAGAGGAAAGATGCCAGTTCCTCTCTTGAACAGCAGCAGCACAACGGGGAGGTATCTGTTGCCTGCTGAGGCTCCCCCTGCACAAAGATGCCTTGTTGTTCTTTATCTTCTTCATGTTACTTAACAGCAGGGCTGGTTTGTACAAACCCAGATTAGAGCAGATAAGAAAATGAAGCTCTGAATTATTCAGCAGAAGAGGGAGGAGAGGATGTGGCTGGGGTTACTGGATAAAGCTGTGGCCTCCAACAGAGCTTCCTGTCCCTTGGGTTTTATATCTAAATCTATTTGCTTTGCTTAAGCCTGGTTGTAGAAGAATTAAGATGAAGATTTCTTTTATTTACAAAGAAGCACCTTTCACAGGAAGTGCAGAAAATGGGAATAAAAAGAAAATTATGAGATCTGCTGGTCCATTCTTCTAAACCCAGTAGGGTCAGTTAGAGCTGGGTGTCCCCCAGCACACATGTGCCTGTACCAGAAACTCCCCAGGCAAGGTTAGCTGTGCCAACATGTCCCTCTAATGTTTCCCCTTCAGAAGCTTGTGGCCCTGAACCTGCTGTCAAAGCCTCCTTAAATTCTTTCCTCTTGGACCACCCAGGCCTGCCAACCCCTGTTTTGGGAGCTCAGGGAAAGCATTTGGTGCTCGTCCCTTGGTTTGGTTATGTTGGAGAGTATTTGTTCAGTACCTCTCAGAGTTGAGTTAGTCAGGCAGCAGAAAAGATATTTGGACACTTCTTGCACAAGAAGGGACTCTTCCATCTGTCTCTGCCCATATGTCTCTGCCAGTGCTTTGCAGAGAGGTAGCAATGTAGAATATCGACTGGGAGTTTCTCCTCTTGGCTTTGCCCTCTTTGCTCCCCTCCCAGCCATTGTGGGATAATTGCTGTTGTGGTGCTGAACAAGAGTGCTCTCTGCAATAGCTCCACACAGTAGCTGCACCACCTCTAATGTTTTCTCTGAGGGCTGCTGCTCCGCAAGCCTTCCCAAAGAGTAAGCACAACTTCTTCCATCTCCAAAGCTGTTAGACAACACACTGATTTTAGGTGTCCTTGGTCCTTAGAGAAGCCTTTCCTGTTCTGAGTTCCTTTCAGTTCCTAGAACTAAGAATATAATTTACGAGCCCCATATGGCCATGGCAGACAAAACTTTAAATTATTTTCTTCACTGCTGCTATTTTATGTGGCATAGCTTGGACTGGCTGGATTGCTTCTACTATAACTACACCCACATAGGGAGGAACAGAGACATCCAGAGACAACAGAGACCTGCTGCTGCTGTGCTTGCTGGTAGGGTGTAATTACATCATGAGTTTCCTTTACTCGGAAAGCTGACTTGAGAAATTTCTGCTCTTGTAACATGTTTTGCAGCCCCCTCAGTTGTCCTGACACTGATGATTATAGGGCTGTGTTCTGTGTTTTGATAAGAAGATCGAAGTTAGCTTCTCCAGTCCTTTTCTGGAAGTCTTATTTTTAACCTGTGTCTTCTTGTTTGTTGCTGAACATGCCACATTGTGCAACTCCCACTTGAATGGCAAGGGAGTCTATTCTGTTCCCATTGAGAAGAAAGGACATTCTGTGCTTTGATGCTTTATCAGACACTAGATGCTGGGCTGGCACCCCTGTTCAGAAATGCTGCACCAGGGAAAGAAAGGGGGAATCCTGACAGCACATTCCTCAGCTGTGCTCTACTCTGCTTGTGCACAAAGCTTATCAGTCATATCAGGCTACCACCTTATCCACCCTCCCCAGCTGCGCAATGGCTGACACAGCAGAGACCTGACCAAGAAACCCAGCTATGGAAATTTGAGGCTTTTTGCCAGGCAACCATAATGCTCACGCAACTTAGGATGTACTCTTAGGGACATGGTTAAACCTTACCTTTATACTCATTCTTTGCTTTTGGATTCTCAGTGAGCCCTTTCAGTAGAAGGGTCAGTCCCACCTTCCTGGCATGCAGCGCTATCTTATTCCACTGTGTTTGTTTCCCTTCAGGACCAGCCGCCCTTCCCTTCCCAGCACCGTGAGGCATTCCTGAACCCAGTTTTGTTGAAGTCCCTTTAGGATCAAAGACAGTTACAGTGTCTGAAACTCTTGTTATTATAGAGACAGCCCCCAGCAAAGCCTGATATTCCTCACACTTCCTCCAGTTCAAAGTTTACTGTAGAGCCTCCAAACTCCTGTGCAAGGAAACTGCTCTCAGCACCATCATCCATCACCTTTTTGACATTGAAAGTCAGGCCAGGGCTTAATGGGTTGAAACAGAACTCCTGCTCTCCAGCATCCGCTCTTCAGGGCCTGTTAGAGTCCTCAATCCACACATTGGAAAAGCATTGGTTTTCACTGCTTCTTTTCCTCCTCGTCAGACACAAATTAATGACCTTCAAGCAGTGCAGTGATACTCCTTGAGCCTGCTACTCAGCTGAGCCACTTTGCTCTCAGCTGCAGAGCGCATTGGATACAAACATTTTCAAATTTCTCAGGGGGTATCATGTTTGCCAGGAGCAGGGCTCTGAACTCTCTCTTCACACCCCTCCTGAATTACCCTGTTGATTAATAGTACATCTTGCAGTCCTCTTGCTCCTTGTAAACAGGAGCTCGAGCCCCTGCCATTTAATAGGGGCGTGGGATATGCGAAAAGCTGAAATGTCACCACATCACAGCACCCATTAATCATAAAGCTGCTCTAAAAAAAAAATATATATATGAGAAGGAAAGAAGAAAAAGGAATTATCAGAAATACCAAGGAGCCAATTTAATTGAGGCAAAGACATGCATGGCAGCTGCTTTTTAACTTTACCTACATCTCAATTAGACAGGGTTGGAGTTCTCTTTGTTTCTGCTTTTGAAAAGTCTAAAACTCTGCAGGTTTGATCAATGGCAAGGGACAGAGAGGAAATGAGCAGGAGACGAAAGGGCTGAGTTTCTCTGGAAGCTGTCATGATAATTTATGGCCCTGGCTGATAAAACTTTTAACTAGTCAAATATGAGCTAGGAAATAGCAAAAGCAAAACGAACCTTGGAGGAACGACGCCAACCAGGTAAGTCTTCTGGGAAACACCACCTAGCATGAACAGTTTCTTGCCTGGGAGCTCGGGAAAACTGCTCTTGACTCCTGCTCATCTCTTGACTTGCTGTGAACACGCCTTGCTCTGGAAGAGCCAGTGGCTGTGATTTTTTTTTGGCCAGGTCTGATTCAACTGGTGACAGCAATCTCTCTGCTTGAGATATGTTGGCCAAGGTGGCTGGAGGTGGTATGACAGCATCAGCAAGAGAAAGTTACAGGAAGAAGACAAGCATATGATGTCCCTCAGGGCTCTACTTCTGACCTGTCCTACAAAGTAAGCAGCACCACTATGTGTCAGTACCCCATTATGGGAAACTTAACGCTAAGAGGACATTCAACATTTCCTCTGAATTCCAACAGAATATGAAAATTTTAAATCTTGTAAAGGAGATCTGCCAACTTCACCTATGTTTTGCTGTGTCTGTGCTTGCAGGAAACAGCCACTCTCTGCTGTTTGAATCCATGCTCAATAAAAGAGTTAGCAAGACCTGGGTGAACTGTACAGCTGGTGATATCTTTAATCCCTGGCAAATGCCGTAGCATTTCTCCCTAGGACAGAGTACCAGCGTCCTGGACACAATCTAACACACTCAATTAATTTCACTGTTTTCAGACTTTCTGGCTGGGAAATGTGCAGTGCTTTCATAGCTGCTGTACTGCTCCTGACCTCTGCCTTTGATGGTGAGGAGCAATGGATGTTTGCAGAATGAGAAGACCACCAATCAGACAACTGCTTTCTGTATGGGGAGCCTCAAGCCAAGCTGTCATTTGGTTTTGAAGCAGAAATCCATGAGGGGAGTGAGTGAATGGGGTCTCCTGGTCTGTTACCCACAACACTGACATTCATGTAGTCCTGTCACCCCAAATACTCTGTCACATAATGACAGTTAACTCCATGGTGCAAAGCATTGTCCAGTGTGTTTCCACTTTACACATCTTTTTCACGAATCTGAGACTTCAGAAAAAGCCTCTTTCTTGGCTGGAGGATGCCTTCTACAGACTTAATGAGCTTTCACCTTTTCTAGGTTGGGAAAATCCCTTCTTCCTTCCTTTCTCTTTCAACATCCCAGAATCCTGTACCTGACTTTTTCATGATACTCCAGGCAGTCAGGTTTCAGAGTCTCACAGGGAGCTAGGAGGGCAGAAGGCACCACAAGCAGACCAAGGCAGAAGGATCAGAGAGGTTGTCCTTCTTCCAGTCCTCAAAGCATCCCTGTGTGGGCCTTGGGACATGTGAACATTCATCCACCGGCCTGGTGCAGGTCTCAGGGTTCTGCTCAACACAATTTATTCGAGCTAGAAAGTTTCTCTGGAGTTCAGTGAGAGTCCAGGGGATGGGAAACTGTTACTCTCCTCTCTCCATACCAATTTCTTTAGAAGATGAATGCACAAAGTGACTTGGGAACCTCTGTGGATCTTGGTCATAAAATCAAAATGCCTCCTAGATGTGCTGGCCATCCATCAGCAGTGAGAGGAGAGGCTACACAGACACCCTGATAGAAAAAGATGGGCTTTGTGGAGGCTGAGAGCTGCTGTTCTCTGACTCCTGAACTCTGCACTGCCTTCTCCTCCTCCTCTAAGCCCAGGAGTCACAAGTTTGCATCTGTAGGCATAGCGGAGGTGGTCAGAGGGGAGTGCTGCCTGTGGCAGTGGCTACCTGCACGAAAGCTGTGCATACTCCCAGTTTTAAGAGTGGTGGTGATTAGCCTTGCTGCCTGTGGCATTAGTCATGGGTTAAAAAAGTAAAACTATTCCATTGCTCACAGTCCTGTCCATCTTCTAGCATGTTCTCTTTCCAGCTGGAAAAACACTGGCCTCTCTCACCAAATTATCCAACATTTGAGCCAACATTTGATCCAACACTGTTAATACATAAATCCCAGCGTGACTGGCAGCTACAGATGGGTGAACCAAGAAATTGCTTGACATATTTGCTTACACTGCATATGAAACTGCTTATCTTGTACAGGAAGGATAACTCTAAATTATCAGTAATCCACTGGATCTTGGTGGTAGTTGAAACAAATTGAAAAGGTTTGCCAAAACTCTGGGATATCCACGTGTATAAACACATAGATTTATACATACACATACACACTATGTCACTGAAGATGTCACCTGCATGATGCCTATTTCTCTCACAAGCCTGGACTCACATTAATTCACCCATGTGTGAACAGCTTGAGCAGTCTCATCTCTGAGGGCTATCCAGAGCCATAAGCTGGTAGAGGGTTATTTCTCAAATGTGCCTCTCAGGTCACATTTGCTATCCTGCCCTCTTACTCCCCTCCCTTTCTGAACACGGAATTTCTCCTCTCCGCTTTTCCAGATGCCTTGCTCAAAGACTTGGACCAGTGCTGTTCTCTGCTGTAGGGGAACACTTTGGACCTGATTCTCATTTACACTACAGCAGATTTTACAGCACTGTGGCAGTGGAAAAAAACCATGAGATGAATATAGATCACTCCAATTTAAAGCTCCTTTATGTTATAAGGGAACACCATGAAAATGGAAATTGGGTCCCCTATTTTTAAAGCCTGTTGGCAGGTGCCTATAAAACGAGGAAAGATACTTTCATTGCCTGGGCAGTGGGAAATCACATCCTCCTCTGCATTCCCCTTGGTTGTGCTGTGGGCCAAGTAAGGAGCAGAGTGCCCCAGAAGAGACCTCTGAGTGACAAATTGCAGGGCAAGCCTGGATGCTACCTACCTGTCAGAGGATGGGATCCATGTGCAGGAGGATGTTAGTGGGCTTACTCCCAGTGGGAAAGGCAGGTGCAGTAGCCATGATTTGCATCCAGTATCCACTCTCTGTTCCACATGGGCAAGGCCAGGCCAGGGAAAATGCTGATTCACTGCTACAGCTGATCACATCTTGGCTTTTCTGATCTCCCCCTTCACCACTTCCCATCTCCGGGAACACGTGGTGCCAGTGGCCAGGCTGCCCAGAAGTGAGGCATCTCCACTGAGCAATTCCCTCACTGGCAGCAATCCCTAGGGACCAGTGCACTAACGCTTTGTGGTGTGGTGGTAAGGATGGTGGAGTTGGCTCTGCTCTGCAGGACAGACCCCTTCCACTTGGCCTTGCTGTCTTTACTCTCCCTCTGAAACAGGACTTCTGCTGTCCCTGCTTGCTCAGTAGCCTTTCCTGACTGTCCTCTGGATTTAATCAGCCTAAGCACCAGAATGAACCTGGGAAATCTGCACAGCATCTGGGGCTTCCTGACTGCCTTGTTGCTCCCATCAGTAACTTGAATATCACCCACGAGAACTGCTTCCCTCTTGGGCAAATGAAGGTTTATTTTGTTCTTTGTGTCTCTGGTAGTGGAAAGTCTGGACTTAGAGGCTGATTTCCTGTAGATCCTCAGTGGAAGGTTTAGGGCAAACTGCAGGAGGAAGGACTGCATTCTTCTTCATCTGGCCCTGCTCCCAGCTGCTGGTGTGGTCTGTGTTAATGGGCTGACTGAGGGACTGGGGGGGAAATTCAGTCCATAAACAGAGGGAGCTGACAGAAAATGTGACAGGTGGACAGAAATGAGGGGGATGGAAAACTGCTAACCCAAACAAAGCCAATAATCTGTTTCCTAAAAATGTGGGTGTCATCATGGGCGAGGAGCAAGGAGAGGTAATTTAAGCTGTTCAGTGACATTGCTGTGACTTCACTTAAGGGAAGGAAAAATGAGCTTTCCAGTGCAGAGAACTCCATGAAACCCCTTCAGTATGCAGGAAGGTGTTGAAGCAAGGCAAAGAACAGCTGGAAATGTGAGAGGAGATCAGCTATGTGGTAATGCCATGATATTGTTAGATGGCTTGCTTTTACCTGCAGTATTATACTCTGCTCTGGAGATCTGTCCACAAAAATTGTAGGAAAAGTAAAAGGAAATGGAAGTCAGGCAGAAAAAGGGTGGAAAATACTGGATTTTTAATCAAACACAGGAGATAAATAACGAAGACATCGTAGACCAGAGTAAAACAATAGATGGGTTAGACAAGGTGTACTGGAGGCTCCTAATTACTTTCTTTCTCAGAGATGATTCATTATATTGAAAAGCTGCTCATAAAAAGCTAGGAAATTATTTTTATGTAATATATAGCTCCAGGTCTGTAGGAACTCCTTGCTGTCAAAATTTAATATGTCCAAAACCCAGAATGAGACAAAAAATATTAAAAAAAATCATGAATATATTAATATGGACTATGGAAATACCCTTAATTCTCTTGATTTGCTCCTTCCCAGTTGCTGGCTGGGCAAGCAGAAGGTGTTTCAGAGTCAGGCTGATCTGTAGCCATAGGTCCAATCACTTTGGCAACTCCAAGTTCATCTGTCTACCATTAACAAGGTAATTAGGCATCACCTAGGACATAACTGGTGGGCAGCACAAAGCAGGATTTGGCCTGGGTAATGTAGCACTTATTCTGCAGGCCTTCAGTTTGTGCAGCCCTTGTGGGGGCTACTATAGGGGAATGTGGTGCCCTTTCTGTTATGCTGAGGCTGTCAAGAATCCACTCAAGCGATGTAGCCAAGCTTATTGGAAAATCATTGGAGGAAATCAGCTTGCAGGTTTTCTGTAAAGGCAGATGAGCCTGATTCTCCTTCTCCCTCTTCTGCTGTTGGAAATGGGAACTGGCAATGCTGGAGGCTGGGGCAAGGGTCTATTTCCCATTTCCATGTCCAGCTGCTGACTCACAGGCAAGTCTGTCCTCCTGTCTCCCCCCAGGCTTATTGTCTGTGGAGCAGAGATACTTAGCAGTGAGCACAGTTCCCCAGGCAGAAAAAGGCATCGAGCTGCGGTGCTCGTGTCCCTGATTCTGGGAGAGCAGGCAGGTGGCAGCTGGCCCGTAAAGTTGCAGAGACCCTTTGAAGTGGCCCAGCCCAGCAGCCTCACTGGCTGCAGGCTGAAGTCTTCACATCCTTGTCTGGAGATAAGGGGAGCCAAAGTACTGTAACAGCCAGGACCAGTGTCAAGTGCAGTGCCTCAAAAACCTCTTCTTCTGGGAACAGCTGCATGGGTAGAGCTGCCAGGTCCCCCACAAAGCCATGGGTGGTGCAGCAGTTTGAGCTGGGGTACACATCCATAGCCAGAGTCTGACTTTCCGGCCCTGAGCTAGGGAGGAACCTCCCTGGCAAAAGGCAGTGGCTGCTGCAGCAGTCTGTCAACGTTGTTCAGAGTTGCTCCTGATGTCCCCCCCTCAGCACCAAGGGGATGGCTGGGACTGTTGGGGTGCTGCTCTCATCTGAGGGATTGAGGCAGTCAGCCAGGAAGGTTATAGTGTGCTGTGCCTGACCTGACCAGGATTACTGTGAAGCTGGGCAGTTGTTGTTCTATCGCCTAGGCAGCTCCAGCTTGGTGGCTCATTAGCAGGTAGGATGTATTAGTAGCTGTCAAAGAACTGGAGAGCTACCTTGTTGGGCGAATGGATGAAAACGTTTTAACTCCCACAAAAGAGGGAGAGGTGGTGATTAGCTGTGAGATGACGATACAAAATGTCAGAGGCACAGACAGTAAGCACAACTGTTCATTATTATATTAACAGCTTTAATTTTCTGCGTTTAAACACCAGTTTCCTGTCAGTGCAATTAGATTGTGTCTGTGTGCTTAACTTAGATCAATATACTCCTGCATTTGGAGTTTTCCTCACACATCCTCTGCGAGGCAAAAAGCAGACTAGCCAACAAGAGCATCTTTCCTTATGTCCTTGAGGTGAAAGCCAGTCTGTGAAGAGGGTATTTAGGTGATGCATGTCCCCACGGCAGGTGAGTGTAACCTGCAATGATTTATGAAATTTTCACAGATTGGAGTGGGGAAAAGATGATGGCATAGGAACACCTTGAGGAGGCAGGCGGCACAAACAGCACATAGTAATATTTTTAGTGAATTATCTTATAGACCACAGAAAATAATGGGAGGAACAGGGGGAGGGGAAGAGACTCTCATGCCAGAAATTATTGAAGGCCTCATTCTGATTGTGGTTACACCACTCAAAGTCTGAAGTTCCTCAGATGATGTTAATGCTGCCTTGATGCCTGTGAAAGTGCGATCAGTATTGGGCTAGATGCTAAGTGCCAGAAAACAGTGCACTTAGGAATGGGATTTCCCTGATTTCTCCTATTTGAACAAGTACCATTATTTTTACCTGCTAGGCAAGAGGAAGGGAAGCCCAAGAGAGCTCAGACCTTCCTGCTTTTTTCAACCTTGATTTTCTCAATGTCAAGGAATTTTCAGTGTTGATTGGATCTGGTGCCACATCCCTGTCTCTTTCTGCAGACACAAGGGTGCTCTTTGTGCTCACGAGGGCAGGATGATATGCAGCTTTCGTTGACATTTGTGCCTTGGTGAATGCTTATGATAGAGTGACACTAAAACAGAGACTCCTGTGCACTCTCCCCCTCTCTCAGCTTTGGTCCAGGATTTCTGTATGTAATTGCTCCGTACATTACATAGGGTATTTTTCTCCTGCATGGGCTAATGCAGTATGACTCAAGGAGCTTTATTTTGAGTAGCTGGTCACGTTCTTTTGCTTTATTGCTCTTATAGCACTGAGCTCTGCAAGATCTTCCCTCATTCCACTGATACTCTTGGATCATCAGGTTTTCTCTGTCAGCTCAAATGTTTTACTTTGGTTTCTCATCTACTTTAGTCCAACTTCCAGAAGCTCTATTGCTCCGTCCTCACCTCCTGGACAGGGAGGAAGTTTACTGCTGTGGGGAGGTTGACCTCCAAGCTCTCTGTGTCCAACCCAGCCTGCTGTCCCCATCCTAAAGAGACAGATAAACCTCAGAGGATGGGTTGCTTTCCCCTCCTTCCTGGAAGAGGCTTCCAGGCATAAGAGGAGATGGTGTCCTTTCAGTCATGTATCTCCAAGAAGTCCAGCATGGGAATAACTGAACAAGGGATCCCAGATCTGAAGGAGTGAGAGTGGGTGGTCCACTAACCTTGACAGGAAACATGAGCAACCCTGCTGCAGCACCATACCCAGCACACACCACATACTGAGGGGATGCCAGAAAGACTTCGCCTGCCATGGAGACGTGGAAAAATGGCAGTGCTGTGTCCAGCACCCACCCAGCTGCTCCAGGCAAATGTGGCAAGGAGTACAAGCAGGAGCCCCAGCACTGTAGCCTGGGTACCAAAACCTGGCTGTTTGGCTTAAGATGAAAGCCTGGGGTCCCTGGAATTGCATCATGCATAACAGAACACAGGACCTGTCATGTTAGATTAAACAAATTGTTCATCTATCTCAGAGCTAGACTGCCTGGCTATGGTCAGTAGCACAAATTCAGCCTGCAGAAATGGCCGAAACAAAGCACTGGGCCAGGATCCAGAGCTGGGCAGGGATCTGATTTTCAGTTTCTGAATATTTGGTTGATATTCTGGTATCATATATATCATCTAAAAAGCTCTGCCTTATTCCCATCTCTAGGATATGCCATTCCTCCTCCTCCATTTTGCTGAGACATCAGCAATTATAAGAAAATGATGACACCTGAAGGCTGCAGCAGAAGAAAGAGCCAAGTGGTTGATAACCCTTTCTGCCTAGGGAGTGATGTTTGATCCCAGCTTTTACCTCATACAAGGCAGAACTGACTTTCCTTACTATCCAGTTTAGGGAAATTTGGAGACTGAGTTTAATCTCTGATCTCTTCTTCCTATAACACACAAGATCGTAGGTAAAACATTTCCCTGGATATCTAAGCATCCCTCCTGCCCTGCCCTGAACCTCTGGCTGGACAGTAATTCTTACAAGGAGCTGCTCTCAGCATTTCTTCAATGGTGAGCTCCTCCCTTCCCTTTCAAAGCTAACAAAGTACTTGAGCCTGCACGTGTTAATTTCCCATCCAGAGCATAACCCTTTCCATTTTACAGGATGGAGCATAAACATTACAAATGAAATCTCCAATGGGTAAAGAAGGAACAATCACTTCCTTAAATTTTTTTTTAAGGCACTTTAGGGCTTTTATCAGCAAAGCATTGTGTCCATTAAGAAACAAATTAAGTAATTCTGCAGGCAAGCTAAGTACTGCTCCCATGCCAGAATTAATACTGCCTCTTTCCACCAGGAATGCTTAAGGGTCCTTCCCCCATGCCCTGGGATTACAGCTGCTTTTAGTTCATAGATGGAGGATTAATCAGTGGAGCTCTTTTGCAGAACTCCTGAAATAGAAATCACAAATCAGGGAGACTGGGAAGGAGTCTGGGAAGTGACAAATGTGAAATTATGTTGCACTTTGTTTGGCATCTGTGCAGGGAAGATGACTGTGGTGACTCAGAGATGCTTACCTGCTGTGGGATGCTTCTGACTGCTTTGGAAGGAGACTTGGAGTTTGGGAGATGGAAAAGTAGGGTGGGGAGGGTGGAGGGATGGCTGCAAACTTTAGTATCCAAACAAAGAGTTGTGAGACTTGTCAGAGCCATATGTAGGAGAAGATAGTGAGAAGCAGTAATTGAAACCAGCACGTTGCTCTCTGCCATCAGGCATGGAAATCCTGATTCAGGCTGGTGCGACACCAGAAGCTGTAAGTTCCCCATTCTTTTGGGACTTTCTTGGCAGAGTATCCCAAATCAGACTCTTCTAGATCCCTTTTCCTCAGACCCACAGTTGCTGACTCTCAGTATGTCCCACTAAGTGCAAGACCAGTGTGTGAGGTGGTCTGCCTTGTTAGTATCACCTGTCTATGCCTAAACACATTTGAATTTGTCAGAACGGTTTCAGTATTTCATCCCAAGTTCATCCCCTTGTGATGTTGCAGCTGTTTGGATGTGATACAGGTGTGCAGAGAAGGAAAAATTAATGCAGTTAATTTTCATGTAAACAGTACCATTATAAGTAAGTCCCTTTATACCAGTTAAAGTGTGACTGTGGAGGAGGAGGGTAATTACATTGGCTTTGAAGCTAATATCATTAAGTCAGAATGAAAAATTATGCACAGACTATTCCTAAGGGTCTAAATTGAAACAATTCCTATTGAAGAGAAATTCTAATAGAGAAAATCATTGACAGAATGGCGTGAAAGGATAAACCTTCTCTCAGCTTCACACTCAGCACATTTTGCCCAACTAAAACTGCTGTATGTGGCTATGTTGTGGAGCTTAGCTAAAGGGGAACACAACTTGACAGAGCCTATCTTGGACCTTTATTTTGATTCCCCTGGGGTATTGCTTAGAGAAGGCTGAGGTGAAAGCTTGATCCCTGATAGAAAAGATGCACTACTACAAAGATGCCTGAGGTTGCTCATTGGGATTCATGATACTGTCAAGAAAGTCAAACAACTGCTGTTCTTGATCTTTACCTGACCCTGTGTTGGGCCCCAGCATTTGTTCCATTAGAGCATCAGAGGAATTTTACATTACCTGTTGGGTTTCCCCACAAACTTCATAGAATCATACTATGATTCTGGTTGGAAGGGACCTTTAAAATCATCTTGTTCCAACACCCCAAGCCATGGGCAGGGACACCTCCCACAAGACCAGGTTGCTCAAAGCCCCATCCAGCCTGGCCTTGAACACTGCCAGGGATGAAACGTCCACAACTTGTTCCAATGCCTCACCAACTTATGAACTTCTCTCAAAAAATCCAGTATGAAAATTTTTCAAAATTATTCTCAGTCCTCAGGGTTTTTTCAGTGCAAAGAAGATAAAAGAAAGTTGGTGGGAATTGCCCTCAGTTTCTAACAGTATAAACTCCTTAGGTCAATAGGTGCATTAATATAACCCCTTGTCTGGGGCAAGAAAGTAGGTTTGAAACATCTCCCTTCCCCCAGAGATGGTATAGGCACTGAACCAAAACACCTCAATCTGTGTGCTGATGGCCAGGCACAGATCCACCCCGGGTCTAAGTGCAGATGCCCTACCTAGCCTTGACTGCCAAGGAACTGGAGGTACTGTGATGTGCTCTGTCAGCTGCATGACACACATGTGTCCATGCTGGGTCAAGACAGGAGGCTGTAGCAGTCCCTATCAACCTCCTTTCCCTGCAGATGACAGTAGAATCTAGCTAGCAATATCCAGTTTTGCATGGGGGAAGATGGCCTGCCTCTTTCTTCTCCCCTGAACCTCCCCTTTTACGAACACGTGTGAGACGGGGCCATATGTGACCCACAATACAGATTCTCTAGCACAAAACTCATGACACAAATGCAAAAATTTTATTCTTTTCCATGGGCTGACCCTCTTTAAGGCAGCTGAGAGGTTTTTTTTAAACTGTGCACATTCAGACCAGTAACTTCAGCACATCACTTCAGGGAGATCTGAGTGCCCCATGTCCCAGAGCTGCCTTGCTTATGTTTTCCTTGCTGTGAGAGATGCTCTTCTGCAAGATGAGTTTCAAAAAACACTTTCCCCTGCCTCTGAAGCTGTCAGATATAGGAGCAGGAGGGGAGAGTTTTCTTTCTAGCCTATATGTGAAGATTTTTAGCAGAGGGCTGGTCCCCTGCTGCCAGACCCACATGACTGTCCTCTTAGACGTTTTCAGTCTGTCAGACAACTGCCATCCAACTCAGACACCAAATATTTATCTTCTGAGGTGTCAACCTCAAAACAATCTGTCGTACTGACATGAACACTAGGGAAAACAGGCCCACACAGACATCAGACACCAAACTCTCCCATCCCAGCAAGCCAGCACCGGAGTTTGACCTTTGAAGATTTTGTTGCTTTTCTTCTTTGCAGCTGGGGACTTGGAGAAAGGTGTGAGAAGTGAAAGGGGGGCAGGGGAATGGGGCTAGAGCTCAGCTTAGCTGGCTGCTCTGTGGAGCTGCTTTTATTTAGGAGCCCTAAAGTAAAGTTCTCATCCCATTTCTGACTCTGCTTCCTGATAAGTTTATGTTACCTCTTCTTCCTCCATTCCTTCCCCATATCCCTCTTTGCAGTGTTGGAGGGAGCTACTGTGGGTGGAGAGCTTTTGAAAGCTCCTTGATATTGCTGTTCCTACCTACTGCAGGAGAGAGGAAAATCCCAAGAGAGAATTATTTCTGAGGCCACCAGAAACAGCATGTCCTTGTTGGCTCCCCACCCACAGCAGTGAAGCATACCTGGGAGCACAAGACATGTTTGTTATCCATTATACGCACCATCTGGGAAATTTGTTCATGCCAAAACAAAAAGTGGGGTCTGGCCCAAGAGAATGGGAGCTGTGATCTATGGATGCATGCCCATCTTCGGGGATTAAAGGATTCTTGTCCTCAGCAACTCTGAACAAAGTCTCCAAAGACAGAGACAGGTGAGCAGCCACCCTCTAAGGCAACTGGCTTCAGTTTGGATGACGCTGAAGGGCATTTAAGGAGTTTCCTATCCAAATGTGCCAGGACAAAGGACCTGGGTTGGCTTGACCCTTGACTAGAGTGGACTGGTTGTCACAAAAGGACTACTTTAATTTTTATAATGCTACAAATGCACATGATGCAATGCTATTTAAAAATGTGATTGAAATTTCACAGGGTTTGAAGCGAAGGTTTCCAGGAACAGACTCTTGCTTTACAAATGCTGATCCTCAAGATCCAAAGCGAGCATGGCATGGGCTATTCTTGACAGCTTCCCAGGAGGGAAGGTTATGCTTCGTAAGTAATACCCATGATTTTTAAAGTTGTTTGAAGACCAGCTGCACTGTGAATTAGAGTTGTAAAGAAGCTACATAGCAGCTGCAGTCTTGTGAAAGCAGTGCAGGCAAATACAATGTTAAGAGAGGTTTATAGACCCAAGTTCTGGCTTGGTTGTTCAGTGGTGACCCCCTGGAGGTTTGAGAAGCCCAGGTACTTAGCAACCCCCACAGTCTAGCCTTGGCTAGATGAAGGGACCTCATTTTGCTGCTGTTATTTTCACATTTCAAGAGCTGAAAGCTGAAGACTAGGTTAAATAGTACAACCCCCTGGTACTAAAACTTACTGTATCTCACTAATGGTGTTTTACCATAATGAAAATTGGTCATTTGTTCCTCTTGATTTTCTTTTGCTTTGCAGTCTTGCTAGTTTATGATGTTTCTTTGCCTCTGGCTACTTAATTTATGCAATTCTGTCTTAAGAAAGACTTTGTCAAAAGTTCTGTAGGAATCTAGTAGCCTGTAGCAACCAAGTCTTCATTGCCTTTTTATCCAAAGTCCAATCAAACAATGAAATATGATTTTCCTGAGTCGAAAATTTGCTTGTTAGACCTTAACGTATCTCAATCAGTGGCACTGTAATTATGTTTTAAATTTTCATTACAAAACTTGTTTATCAGAGTAAGATGTATTGATTTGGATGGGATGAGTAATCCTAGTGTTTTTGAAAATGGTAGACTTGGTGTTTGCTGTCTTTCAGCTAACTAATTTTATTGAGAGATTATGTATTTTCCTCCAAAAGTACTTTCTTAGGTGCCTTCAGAATTTTTTAACCTGGTCCTTCAGAGAGTAGTGATTTACAGCTCTTTAATGTAGTGCATTTATTCTAACATTTTTTATTTTGACACATCAGTTCCTGACAGTGCCTCATCTTTACATGCAGGTTGTTAGACTCACATATAATTAAGCTTGTCCAGCACTTCCCATCAAAAGATCTTACTTTTCTATATGCAAGACCATTTCTGGGCAGAGATTTTTCATGGTTAGGCAGTCTTCCTTTTTGGGATACGTATATTTGTTACATCCAAAATGGTGTAATGGTTTTCAAGAATGAAGCCAGAAAAAAATTATGCCTTTGTGCACATTAAAAAAAATAAAGGATGACCTTTTTCTTTAAAAGTTCTGTGTCCAGCATGCTGTGGAAATAAGACTTGAATTTGAACTTGGGTACCCTTTGAGTCAGGAATCTCTTTATGAACCTGCCCCAAATGTGGTCCCCAAAAACTGCAATTTGCACATGCCTACTGGGAACTACTTGGATTGTAGAAGTATCATTCCCCCAAAAGTGTTTCTGTCCTGGGCATGTTTGATGCCTCATGCTATGCAGAAGTTGCTGTTCAAGGTCTGTAGCCATGTGGAAACCAGCTTTCAGCAGCTGCTGGGGCAGCAGATTTTCACGGGAGCCTGGTGAGTTTGAAACTTCACCTGGGAGCTGGTAAGAGCAAGAGGGAGAGAGGGAAACCAGGCTGGAATTTGGAGAAGGGTGAAATACTGAGACACAACTAGCAAAAGTCCTGGAAAATTATCTGGGTGGGGGAAATAGAATCAGAGAGTCAGGCTGGGACTGAGATTAGAGAGGCTGAGACCGTGCCTAGGTGACTGTGTCATCTCCCCCTCCTGGCCACCAGTGTGGCATTCGACTTGCACAGCTTTGCGGGCTCTATTTCTGTTTACAGTCAGTGGCGTTCCTAGGGAACATTTCGACTGACCTATATTAAGTGCCTGCTTAGGATGAATCATGCCCCAGAACCGCTGTGTTTTCTCTGCCTTGACGACAAAAGGCTGATCGGATGATGAGCTCACAGGGACACCTCTGCGTCTGATCGGACGTGGCCCGGGCTCACAGCCTGCAGGAGGGACATCAGCTGCTGAGCCCTCTGGGGAATTTAAAGCTGCCAAGGGTGATGAGAACTGGGGATCTGCCTGTATTGCAGAGCCCTGGTCCCAGGCTAGCACGAAAAACCTGTGCAGGTCGTCTCTCTGTGTCACAGTCCAACCCCTGCAGCCCCTGGATGCAGTGCTGACTCCCTGATCATTCACCTGGGGTTGTATGGGAGGCCAGTCCTCAGTGACCAAGGTTGTGTCGGTGGGGAGATAATGGTGGGGCCCTACAGGGACAGCAGCAACCCTTGGAAAGGAGTTCAAGGGAATGGAGGGGAGCAGAGACAAATGTGACAGGATGTCTTGGAGGCACTGAGGGAAAAGGCAGCAAGACTTTGTGTTGTGCCTGTGGAGGAGCTTTTGGAGTGGAACACCAGCAAGGGAGGGGAATATAACTGGGAGCACAGGGACTGAGAGAGCAGAAAGGAGCACAGGAGATGAGGAACCCAACCGTGAAGGCAGCAGAGCAAACACCAAGGAGAAAGGAAATACTGAAATGCTATTTATTAAGTTTGTGCTGCCTACCTTGTGCAGTGAATGAAACAGGGGCCTGCGGGGAAAACACTGTGTAGCCACATAGTTAATGCATAAGGGAGCAAACTAATGGTTGCCTGAAGATCCCTTCCTTCTCCTAATTTTTCAGTGTTTGACTTTGTACTGTCATTTTAATAAGTTTTGTTATGTGTCAGATGTACATACTCTGCTGTAATGTTTCTGGAATGAGTGATATGCATTCTCATTTTCAGCCTGTTGCATCTCACAGTGTTTCACTGTTTAATGCTTGGTCCAAAAAGCAACTTACCCCTCCAGCCTTTTGCTGCTTTCCTACTAGCAGGTATGAGCTTGAAGGAAAACACAGACCTTCAATGCTGCTGCCTAAAGGCAGGAACATTGCCCATTGAATTTCACTGTCATTTAATGCCTTATCCTGGATGCAAATGCTCACGTGGTTTACAGAGCGCACACTAGAGCAATAAAAAACAGGCAAGGAAATCAAAGACATATTTCTGTTCTGTTTTTGTATTAGTGGTTGTGTTTAATGCAGTGCACTTAAAGTGCCTCTAGAATACATTAGAGTGGTTTTGATGGTAAATTTAACTGCCAAACTATTGCCTGCCTCACTGGGATTCCTTCCTATCTTCAAATCCATATACTCCATGTCTCACTTCACCACTAATGGGAGAAGGGTGACATGCGCTGCCAGCCTAGCAAGTTTGGAATCGTTCCCAAGTTGTTCAGTATCACCCAGGAGACAAGGCTCATGCCTGTGCAACGAACATCACCAGGTTAACGCAGAAGGACTGACACTGACCTATTATTTTCTTCCTTGGCAGATCACTCTGAATCACACGGCACAGAGGTTCATCTGGTCACTTGAGAATTAGTTGCTGTGGTACCAAGCATGGCTGACCAGAAATGGAGATGAGAGGCTGTTGATATCTAATCTTCCTTTCATGCACACAGAAAGCCTGTGATGAATGTTTTAGATTCAGTAACTGTGGTCCAGGGGGCACCATTTTGAGGGAAGCTCCAAGGCCAGGGCTTAAGCCTCAGTCCAGCTTTTCCTTGCCCCATAAATACCACAGACCAATAAAAATATCACACAGCAATTCATTAAAAACTTCCCATGAGAGAAATGTTCTTAAAAACAAAGAAAAATCCCTTTTTGGAACTTGCAACACAAATGTTACTCTGTTAGCGCACAAAATTCGGAGTAAACCTGACTAGAAACTGAAGTGAAAGCCAGATGTCTGTTTCCATTGTCCATCAGGGAGAAATGCCAAGGAACAAGGAAACAGCAGAACGTGAAAAGCAAATTGGATTTTAAAAAGCCTTGCAAGGATAAGCTTTTGATGGATCCTCTGTAAATCTGAGTACGCAATGTTTAGCATGCCAGCGTCCATTCAGGTTCATTGGACTGGAGTCCTGTGCCACAAGCTGCGTGAATAACATAAGACCACAACAAATGAGTGAGAGGTATCCACATGTCATAGGAGAAAAAATACAAATGTGAGTGCGATGGGGCTGGCAGGGCTCACACCTTCACAGAAAATAAGGATGACACCTGCATGCAGTGGTCACTTGATTGTGGAGGAAATGTTTCTCACATGCACAGCACTACTGGGAGTCACAGAGACCAACCTTTCAGGCTGGACTGGTCATTTTTTGTCTGTATTAATAACAGGTGCACACAACCCAAGGATCTTCAGAAGCAATTGTATTTTGGCTAGCAACGAGGAAAGGAATAACATTTAAAGAAGATACTGCCTTCTTACAGTAAATAGTGTTTTAATCATTGTGGAAGTAAGGTGGACAAAAGGACTAGATAGGTCAAGGAAATAGGCTGAACTGAGTCAAGCTCAGCAATGATTAAAAGCTTCTACCACTTACAGCAGTTCAGGGGATATTTGAGATGAGCCGATAGATGTCACACCACAGGCATTCTCATCTTTGCAGCACCACCTAATTGGCTCCCATGTTGGCAGTCTCAGCAGTGATGCCGTAGTTTAAAGGGGTTGTGGGAAGTAAATCCACTGCTCTGGGTGGGGAACAACCTGGGGTGCTCTGGCAAAGCAGGGGATGGAGGCATAGGTAAGCTTGTCATGCCAGTGGCTTTATTTTTTATTGCTTTGAGGAGGAATAAAAGCTCCCAGCAATTCCAGCCATCAGCCCAGTTCTGCTCCGAGAACTGAGATCTCTCCAATAAAGCAAGCCAACGGCAAGGCAAGAATTTGTAGCCCTGCTCCTCTAATTGCAAGGCTCTTCCCCAGCCCCATTAATTTCCTGTGAAACTGAGAAGTTTAGTCAGCATTAAATCTGGGAATGTTGCCTTCCACTGGGGCTCTCTGTTACACAGCAGACAGGCTTACATTTTTGCTGTGACAAATATTTTATTGACATTGATACAATATATACGTTGCAAAAGAACATTCAGGATAAAGTATTTCTCCATTTCAGTGGGGAGACACGTTTCGTATACAGATGGCTGGAGTAAATCTAGCCTCACAATTAAAATCTGTTTAGAGTTTGTAGCAAAGTGACTGATGGATTGGGCTCAGTGCTCCATCAATCCCCCCTCCCCATGCCTCTCAGTAGAACAACATTGATGGCAGGTCATAAATAGCCATTTGTACAAAGTGCAGGAACTCTTTAAGTATCATTTTATAGCTAGTATATATATTTGAAGTGGCTGGCAAAATGCAAAGTGCTTGGGGTCTTTAAGTAGCAAAGGCAACAGACCGTGGGTGGACAGCAATACCTTTCTATTTGTACAAAGGGTGCCTATTTGAACCTTATATTGGCTACGAACCCAGTAAGGAATGGGGATGTTGTTCATATTCTGGCAAATCCTTTATTTGCTGCCTGCACAAAATTCAGGTCCTTTTCTAAAGAGAGAGAGGCTCTAAACAGGGTTTTCCTGGCCCATCTAATTATATGATTTTTAAATCTCCCCAGCACTTCAGATTAGTGCAGATTTTCACTTTGCCTTTTTTTTTTCTTTTTTTGTCCTATATTCTTGCCTAACTTTAGTGGACACCACTAAACAGACACTGTTTTCTTCTCCGCAAGTTTTGCATCTCAAGGCTGGAGGAAAATCAGGCTCTGTTGGAAGGTTTCTAGCACACCTGAAATATGAATTATTTCAGTGGTGCTTAACACTGTGATGGAAGTTGATCATCAAACAATGTTAAAACTAAAAGCTGTATAAAAATGTAATATACTAAGGTAAAATCTCTGTGCAGTAATAACAGCCACATGTCATGGACAGAGGTAGCAGAGGCATGGAGCAGAACCATGATGCGGCCCTTGTTTCACCAAGCAGAAGAGTATCTGGAGCAGCCCTGAGCAGGGGGAGACAGCCGAGGCATCTCCCTTGCTGCAGCAGGACTGCTGTGTGTCCTCACAGGTGCCCCTCAAATGAACTTGTTCCTAAAGGCAATCTTAGCCAAGAAGGCATCTTGGCAGTGCCCCCACCGGTGTAGCAACTTCAAGCACATGACCATGGGCTATTGCTGTGCTACAGATGGCTCTTAGCAGCACGAGTGTCTCCCCAGTGGGACACAAGCCAGGTTCCTGAGCTGCACATCCTCTGTCCTGCTGTACAGAGTCCATGGAGAGTGCCCTCAGCTGCCAGAGAGAAGCCTGCAACAGAGGAGGTCGAGCGCTGCGGAAACACCTCCTTTCAGGGCTCGCTATGCAGAAGCTCACATTGCTGAGAAGTGTCCTTGCACTCACCTGAGATGTAAAGCCAAAAGTAAACTCCTGGTGATCAGAGCCCGAACAACAAGGTGAGGAGCTTTTCAAAAGTACCCATGAGGGAAGACCGCTGTGGGTACCAGCAGGTCCTGTTGCCAGCATGATAGAGGAAAGGAGAGCTTCAGGAGGATGTGGTTTGGATCTCATGGCTTTGGTGAGGCAATGATGTTCTAGAACACTCCCTAAGTCACTGACTCCTCCATGCTTCTGCATGGAAACTTATGGGTTCAGACCACAAGCTCAGTGCTTCCTGGCACGTTGTCCCTGCATCTGCACTGAAAGCCAACTATGACCTTAACAGCTTCAGCATTGGGTAACTACTGTGGGGTCTGAAGTGAGAGAAAACTAAGGGAAGTTATGAAGATTTTCATGTTTTATAAAGTAGTAATGATAGTCCAACCATCTGTAGTTAGAAGACAGAAATTAAAAAATACTGAATTAAAAAGAGAGGGGCACATCCTTTTCCTGGAGGAAAAGGAGTCCTGCCATTTATTAATTTTCTGTAACAGTGATTAGTATTTTCTCTGAGGCAGAGAGAACAGTTTTCCTCCCTGACCTGTTATGGCCTGACAAAAGCAGCAAACCTTAGCTGAGGAATAAACAAGGAATTATTTATTTGTTATTGGCTCAATTAATTCCTGGTTTGGAATCTCAGTGCAGAAATCAGGCGATTTTCACATGTCCGTTGTAGTAAAACGGTGTCAGGCTAAGCCATTCCTGGCAGTACCTCATGCCTGAGAATAAGGAGGGAACCACTATATTTGGAAATAGCCAGAATCCTTTTATGGCACTGCAAAATACATTCCCCTTACAACAGGATGCAGTAGACTCCAACAATCAAAAGCCTAGGAAACCTGGTGCCAGGAAAACCCATCTGCTTTCCTAGGATGCCAGTCCAAGGCATAATCATGGCTGATGTTAAAAACATATCTGCAGAAAAACATGGAAACTGAGTTTTAGGTCCTGTCATTTAATAATTTTAGCCACGCTCAACTGCTCAGAAACACCTTGACATCTATCTCCAACAAATGCATCTCTTTTTAATTTGAGTATTTTTATTTTAAAAGGATCACTCTCTTTGGTGTTAGGGAACACAGGTGTGGCTGATCTCCTCCTCACACACTTCGTTACAGAGAAGGCTGTAGAGAGTCTGTGCAAGTGTCTGCCGGAAAATACCTTCCTTGCATGGAGGAGGAGGATGGGGAGCAGAGGGCTCCAGTGCTCCAGTGATGGCTTTCAATTACAGGTGCTTTTGCACCAAGAACCTGGATTTACTGCTTTTCCTTGATGTGAGAATGAAAATCAGATTGGTGTGCTGGTTTTTCATCCTACCAGAGTCAGCTACATTCTAGTAAAAGGAAGAAGTAGGGAGAAAGAAGGTAGGTCATGAAGGGACCAAATATGGGGGAGGACTTGTACGAGGACAGATTGGGAAACCTTCCAAACAAAAGTAGAGATGTATAGGATGCACATTCACCTGCTGCTTTGGTTAACAGGCAGAAAGCACTTAGCCAGATGCTGGTCACATGTAATTCTGCTCCCAAACCATACAGCAAAGAAAAGGCTGTGTGACACTGACCTGAGGACTCCCAGCTATTGTAGAAAGTTGTCTCAATGGGACCTGGTAGCCAAATGGTCTCAAACACAACCAGAGGTTTTGGAAGTTTAAATACAAGACAAGCAGCTTAAACAGCCTCTTAGGTTCATCTTTGCTTAAAGAACTAACCAACCAAACAAACCCCCACATTAAAAATGCTGGCAACTCTGTGTGTGTGTGCTCTGGATGGGTCACCTGTCCTTTGCTATCACTGAGGTAGCCAAACCAGTCAAAACAGTGGCAAATTTAGGCCAAAAGGGCTTTGGACAGTATTTACTACCAGGTATGTTGGTTCATTTTGTTCAGCTGATAGACACTGAAGGGGCCAGGGCAAGGCTCACAATAGCATGTTGCTGCTGCTGCTGTTCATTTCAGGCTATTAGCATGAACAGAAACAGCCATTTCATGCTGATGCCACAAGATTTTCAGCCATCTGTAACATTTAAGCCTTTCTCAATCCACTATAAAAAAATGCTCAGGGAAGACAGGTAGGGGAACAAATCCTTCGACTCATCATAACAGCTAGGAAAAGATGATAAGGCTTGGAAGGAAGGATTGCAAATGCTCTTCTCTCCTGTAATGCTTCACTTCTACCAACCCAGTGGGGCAGAAATCCAACTGAAAACCTCTCTAATATCCACAGTTGTTAGTAAAAGGTAATCTTTCCAGCTTGCCAATTCCCAAGAGCCAGAGCTCCAAGGGATGAAGGACTCTTTATTCCATCTACTCAGGTAGAGGAGGAAATGACTGACTATTTCCATTTTTATGGATTCCCTATTCACAGTGCTCTTTGTGACAGGGCAATAAACCACTATTACCTGGGATTTCAGATTTGTAAGATAAAAAAATATTGATTTTCAGTTGCAGAAAACATTTGTGTTTGGGGGTAACAATTAACTGCCCACTCACCATGTCTCCTTGGGTGCAGTTAATAGGATAGAACTGCTTCTAACTTGGAGCATATAGTGTTTACTCATGTCTTGCTCCTCATCTGGGAGTACCAAACCCTTGATTTCATCAATCTCAGTCCTTGCTTGGCTAAGCACTTTTAGCTTTCATCCTCTACGTTTTTGCTGCAGAAGATATAAATCAAGGAATTCAGAGAGCCAACAGAGATGGAAAGCTTGACAACGATAGCTGTTACAGACTCTAAGGTGAAAGTTGATGGTCAGGGCATTGTTAAAGCAGAAATGACTCTGGTAAATCCTCTCTTTATGGATGCTAATTGAGGTGAATAATTAGCTGAATTAGCTTTCTGACAGCAAAGGCAGGTTATTCTGTGGGAACTTGAGGTGGTAGGCTTAGTTGTGAGTGGAGCTTGGGAGATGGATGTCCAGAAGCCCTGAGGACATCCTCATCAGTGTACAAGAAAGTAATCTGTGTCATTAGGGATCCTGGAAAACTGGGGGTTTAAGTCTCTGCTGGCACTAGTACTCTGGATTTTCCTCATATTGTGCATGTGTTCTTTCTCTAAGTAAGATTTTTGCCCTTGAAGAGGTAATTTCAAGGGCCAACACCTTTAGTTTTATGATCACCAGGATTGCAGTGAAAAACTGGCTTCTTTTGGAAGTACAGATTCACCACCAGAAGGAGGAGGAGGGCCTGGTGCCAGGCAAGCACTGGCCAGCAGCATTGGTTTCCTCCTTTAAGCAAAAGATCCCAGGAGGTGTGACGTCAGGAGGTTTTGTCTGGCCTCCAGGGCTGAAATTCTGGCCAGCCTCTCAACACTTGATATTACACATGATCAGAAAACATCATTGAAAATATAGGAAATCTTGCTTTTTATTACTCTGCTGTTTTTGGTAAAAACTGTGCAGTGGCCCTGGACAGAGACATATGGTTTACAGTAGAATATCCATCTACATAGATTTTTTTTCCATGGATATTTATTGTGTTTGTCCTTTTTTAGCAGCACAACCATCAGTTATAAACAATGTAAAGGAGCAGATAGTAAAGTGCCAAGCACTAAGCTCTTGTCGTGCCAGCATCAGGACTGCTAATGGGACCATCTGGCCCCAGGGCCCTGTTTATTGCACTAGACACAAAGGGACATCTCAGGATGAAGGTAAAATCCCCAGTAATGAACAACTGTGAAACAGCAGGGCCAAGGCAGGATGGTGGCATTCCTGCCCCCAGCCCTCCAGGCTCAGGGGTGTGATATTACAGAAGATGTTACTGATCTGCTCTCCCCTTCTGCCCTTCAAAGACTTGAACACAGCATCTCCAAAGGTTGATATCAACCACAGTTCTGGTAGTTTATCATCCAGACGCTGCACATTGCCCTTAGAAATCCCAAGGCAAGATATCTCAAAACAAGCCTGGTTTTTCCATCTTCTGCTGCTCATCTAGTAGTTCTTCTACCCCAGTTTTAAAAGGTCACATGACCTTTCTTCATCTTCTCCACCATTGTCCGGTGCTTCACTGGGGAGCTCTCTTCCATTCATCCCACACTCTACTGGTCAGCAGACAAGCTTCCCAGCTCCCAAGCCTTAGCTTCATAGTTCATTAGGTTACAAGCAAACATCTCTGCTGCTCTCACAACTGTCTAATTCCTCCAGGAAACTAACAGCATTTCTAGGAGTCTGCTTCTTATGCATGAAGGTAAGGAGAAAAGAAGGCAAGAAAGAGCACCTCAGTCTGTGTGTTACAGTGAAAGGCTGGTGCTACTTTTCAGGGCTATAATACCAAAAACAAAACAAAGAAGTTATATCCATATTTAGTTTGTTCTTTATTTTTTCTAGAGTTTTTTTTTCCAGGTTTCTTGGGAGACTGCCTGTAGATATGGCATTATTCTGGTGACCTCTGAATTTTGGTGTCATTAACATTTGTCGTTCTTAGAGCTATTCTGCTGTCCTTTCTTGTGTGTCCACACTTGGACTTTCCTACTCATCCTCCAGTCAGACCAATCTTACTGCCAGTTCTTTACCCTGCAACCACTACACAGTTTTCCCTCCAGCACCACCAGGGGCATGTCCTGTTATTCATGTCCTGAGGCAACCTCAGTCAGTGGTACAGCACTTTCTGCTACTTCAGTCTGTGACTTCCAGGCTTTCCTGCATTCCCCATCCTTGCTACTGACTGTCCTGATCCTCTGCTGTTCAGCCTGGAATCTTTCTGGAGCAGAGATTGCCACCATGATGGTTTATCTGGTGTCCATTAGCAGCGGTGAAAGTGAGGCCTGGCTCTGGCCAGAGGCAAAAAGCATTAACCTCTCCTGGCCACTCTCATTTCAGGCTTGGTTAGAGTTTCTACAATGTCAGTAGGTGAACTGTCAGTTTGCTTCCCAGCTTCCTCTTGATCTCCAGCTGCAATTTGCTGTTTATTTGGAAGGACAGAAGGAACCAATAAATAGATTGATATGAGAAGAGACAAAACCCCAAAACACTATACAGCCTGCCTGAAAATAAAATTGTGGGTAATTAAATTGGACTCTGGGAGAAACACTGGGACACAAGATGAAAAAAGCAAAACCAACTGAAAAGGGAGGCAGAAGACTGCAGGAAGCATTTAGATAATAGGGGAAAGAAAAACCCACAAAAACCAAATCGAACCCTAGAAGCTGGAAAGGAAGGGAGAGTGCAAACTCTTTGATTCTGAAGATGCTTCTGAAGATAAGGTTTATATTTGCTGTTCTTGTAAGGTCACTTCCCAGCTCTCTTTCTAAGCATTCCATTTTGTCCATTGATGTTTCTCTGTGGAACATCAGTTGCGAGACCAAGAGGAACATTTGATCATGGTTGTGGTGTTTGTAGTACAGGCATAAGAGACAGGAAATTTGGGAGAATTGTTCTGGCTTTACATCCTTACAAGTAAGAGTAAAATCTTGCAGATGGAGAATTCATACAACAAATGGTTCCATCTGTGAGTCAGATGCTAGGCAGGAGGCAGGTGTGACATACATCTGAACAGTGGAAGACGGCCAGTCCTCTGGGGGAGAGGGTTTATCTGCCAACAACGGAAGAGAGAAGATCAGAGTTCATTTTAGAGAGCTAAGAAATTTCTGGGAGTGGGGATGGGCTGGGGTAAGCCCCAAAACAAAGTCTGAGAAAGAGGAGGAAGAGAAAAAAGTCAGTCCAGGAAATCTAGGTAGGAGAGTACTGAGAGAAACTGAGTACAGGAAAACAACATTTTTATGATATTTTGTTTGCCCTTAATCCACATCCCAGAAATCTGTTGGAAAGCACCTTGTGACATCTCTCGTGCAGTATCACAAGAATGCACTTTTGTTTCCAAACCGGGCTGAGTCATACGTAGGTCTAGGTTTGTGCCAAGCTGAAGGATATTCAGCTGACAGTGTCTGATTTAGCTTCAGATGGAGGATAAGGGAGGAAGACATTCACCACTGTACCTATTGCTCCTTGAAGAAGTGAATGAAGTCCTGGAGGCTTGGCTGCTAAAAGACCTGTGTCCTTTATTTTTGCGTAGAGAAAGCCTTGTTGGATGGCACTGGTGAGAGGAAACCACTCTTGATTAGAAACAGGCTTTCCTTCAGAGTAGTAAAGTGAGCTGTTTGTTAGCTGGAACTTCTGTTTTCCTCCTCCTGAGAGTCTCCTCTCCTCCATGCAATGCTGGTATGGAAGGAAGCTGTTTTGTCATTTAAAAGAAAGAAACAGATGGAATATGTGGCAGTGTTAAAAAGCTCCAGCTTGTTGCCACGGTAACTGAGGGGGATATATTTTATAATTATTATTTAAAATTCTTCATTGTCTTCATTAAAGGTAACAACGATAGCAGAGAATAAACAAAGTGATGCCCTGCTGTGCAAATCAGTCCCTCAATAAATAAAATTAAAGGAGTGCTTTGCATTGCAAATGCTGATACAGTCACCAGAAGAGTGGAAGGACTGCAGGTTATCTGAGGATGATGAATTATGCATGCTGGCACATTAAGGACACAACAGGGTCATTTGGTACCTCTACCCTTTAACTCCTGTTGTGTGGGTTTGGACAAGTCTTCTGGAGCACTGGACAAAGACTCAGCCAGCTTGCATCATGGAATTGTCTGATCAGCTCCAGGAACCCCCCAGACATTTATCAAACTGCCCCAGCAAGCAGATGCAGTAGCTGTGAGGTCCTTGTGAGCCCTTAAGCACTGTGGGATGGAGGATGTCTGGCATCCTGAATTGATTGTTTAAGGAGCTGTGTCTCAGTGTATGATGAGTGAGTGTCTTCCACCCAAGATATCTAAGAAACTTCACCAACTTATTACCTACATTCAGGTAGCACTCTGTCCTGCACAGCTCTGCTGTGAGCTACAGCAGTTGCCTTTCAGTTCTTAGCTACGCATCAGTTAAGAGTATGAAGAAGTTACTCTTGGCCATCTAAGACAATAGGATAAATCCAGGATGGACTGCAAATCTTCTGACTAGGTATTTGATTCACTGAAGTAACAAGACAGTAATCAGACTCAACTGTGGTTTTTATGAGACATCTCATGTTAAAAGACAACATCTTGTGTTGCTTTAACCTTACTTGTTGACTTAAAGAGAGTAAGACATCAACAGATTAAAGAGGTAGTTACAAGGGCAAAGTGTTTAGGTGGCTGATTAAAGGACACAGCTGTGACAGGCCGACTTTGAAAGAAAGTGTTTTTCTCTTGATGAGCCCAAGGTCAGTAAAGAGAATGTGTGAACACAGCTCTAATTTGATAGAGAGATTACATTTCATGATAGCAAGTTCATACACAGCAAAATCCCTGTTATTACTTCTTCTGACTGTGTTTGTTATTGCTGATGGAATAGATTAAAAATACATCCAAGCCTGAGGAGGTTCTCCCTGGGGATGAGATTGCACAGAGGTCCTCCAGCTTTCCTGCCTTTGCCCCCAGTTCTTTCCCAGACTTTCTGTGTGCCCAAGCATCCAAGCGTGATAGAGACAGCTCAGATGTGGAATCCGGGGCATAGGCAGCTGCTCACTCTTCCTTCAGACAGCAGAAATGAACGTCGTCCAAATTTAACACTGCTTCTGCTCCCTGCATTTGCAGTAAAGTCGGAGTCTCCTGGGGCTGTGGAGTTGCCACCAGCAGGGGCAGGACAGTGGCCCTAGCTCTCCCCAGTCTGGGTTTGCCAGGCAGCTGGAGGCAGAAATCCCCTTAGTTAAATAAATGGACAAGGGAGGCCGTGACCTTCTGTATTTGCATCCCCACTGGGATGAGAGTGAGTAAACATCAGTGAATTATCATCTTTTCCCCTCTGCAGACATCCGTATACTGGCAGGACCAGGTCAATTATTAAGGCAGAAACAGTCTTTGGAAGATGATAGCTAATTCTGAAGTCATAAAAACAAGAATGAATCTCATCATTTTTACTGGCTTTACTGGTAAGTGACCTGGCTCTTCCAACTGCAGGAATTGAGACAGAGATGTCCAAGGGTCCTTTCCAGTCACTGTCTGAGTCCTACTGTATTCACCCCTGTAAGTGGCCACTACCTGTTCAGCAGACAGAAAGCGGCTCTAAGCTGCTCTCCTTCCTCCAGAGACAGAAGCGAGGAGGGATGTGTCTGCTCGGTTTCTCATGACTACAAATGAATCAGCCAGCCAGACCATATCACCCTGGGAGTCTTCCTGTCTCAAGGGGAGTAGTATTATCCATTTTGATAGCTGTTCACATGTCATTTAATCCTGACTCTTTTAGTAAGTCTAAGTATAGTATTAAGTATAAGAGAAAGTAGGAAATATTATACAATAATCATTAGGAATGGAATATGATAGGAGTATAGGTAGTAGTTTTGCACATATGAGTACCCATTACCAAGACAGCTTTTGTCAGCTCAGCATTAGGCAGGCTAAGTGGAAGTTAAATGTCCAGGAAATATTGAAGGTGCAAGACAAATGATTTGAGGCTTTCCACAAACAAAAGGTCAGAGGGAATGGCCTCATTGCCAAGAAGCAATTTTTCACTAAGGTTTTAACATAACTGAGGACATAGTTTAGATAAAGGTAAGGTGGTCTGATTGTAATTCTATCGCATTTACTTGTGGTATCACATTATAGGGTTGATAAATATATTTTTTACACAAATTACAGGAAATTCTGGTCTCATAGAGGAGTTTCTTTCATCCCTTTGCCTCTCCTCTCCTCTCCTCTCCTCTCCTCTCCTCTCCTCTCCGTTTTTTTTCACCTTATGCCTTGTGGGTTTTTTTAGAACTGCTTCAAGGGGATTCAAATTTTATCTATGATGAGCAAGTCACTGTTGCTGATGGGCTCTTCCCACAGCTACTGGTGTGCCCATTGCAGAGGTTACAACTTCTGGGGGCAGATGGTCTAGCTGTCAAGAAATGGTATCTTTCTCATCCTCCCAGCACCTTCAGAATTTTGGAAATACCCCTGTTTCACATGAGAAAAAGAACAAAAAGGAAAACTTCCATTCTATCAAGTTGTTTTTTTTGGTGAGAGGTGACGGACTGGGACACTCAAAATAGCTCATGTGCAAGAGACCAGGGATGAGTAAACTCAGTTCCAGGTTTTCAAAGTCAATTGGAAAAGCCATGGTTTTGACAGCTGGGCCCTTCCCATTGAGCACTACCTGAGTGTAGTGCTGAGCATTCTGAGCATTGAATATATTCACTTGTACTGTTCCTCTCACAGAAGTCTTTCTCTTGGAAATATTCAGTTTAGAAATGTCACCCAGGAGCTAAGAGCTGAGCCTGTGATGCTCTTCTGGAGAGATTCAGTTTTTCAGAATTAATAATTTTTACAAAAATTTTTAGAGTTGGACTATTCATCCTTCCAAAGGCTGATTTGATTTTCAATACTGCTTTAGGAATCAGTCTAACTCCTGCAGGGTGGAAAAGATCACATCTTTTTCTTTCTCTGAAGTTAGCTTTATTGTTTATCTTATGCATGCATGTTTTATATGTCTAAGACATATGAAACACACATTATACAAAAATATAGTATATATCTAAAAAAAAAGCCCTATTTATATACATGTACTGTAAATATGTATGAACACCCAGAGTCCACACTGAGATTGCCCTTCCCTGAGATCAGCATATGGTTCTCAGTTTCAGCATTCCCCTGGAGCAGTGGAATAAGCTCTAGGGACAGAGATGGATTAGTCTTGGTATAAATGTTTTTCCTGGTCTTCATTTCCTGGAAGGCCCATCCTGTGCCTCCATCTGCCCTGTGAGCTTGAAATTTTCCATGTGGATTCATCCCCCGGGTTCTTCCAAAATGGTGTTTACAGGGAAGTGCAAATGAGTGAGCTGAGAGAAGAGAATGCATTTTTGATCTCTTTTTTCCCCTGGCCAATTTCAATGAAAGAGCAGTTTTTGGAGGGTGGAGCATCTGACCTGTCTAATTTTATCTTTAGGGATGCAGATCTATCTTTTCAAAGCTGTTTTCAAAGTGACTCTGATAACAGGACTGCCTACAGATAGGGCTGCAATGATTATTCAGAACATTAATCAGGGAAAAAAAATTATGCCAGTTACTGATTAACTAATTACTGCAATCAAATATTCTCTTCTCTCTTTGGAACGTTGGGCACGGCACTGGGAGAAGGCAACAACAACAACAAAGCCCCTCAACACAGAAAATAGTTTCTTTATTCTTTTGTGACCTGGGGTAGAGTTCCAGCTGCAGGATTCGGGGGGGTCCCAGAAGACCCCAGAGGGGCCCAGCTGGGGCTCCTCTTTCCCCGTTTTCATTCCAGTGCATCTTTGCATGCTCCAGCTTGTGATTTAATGAAACACCAGGAAGGAACAGCCAGCGTTTCATTAAGGGAGAAGCATTTGAAAGTGACCTCTGATAATGGCCATGAATTAAGATTCAGCAACACTGCTCAGCTCCCTGCTTCTGCCCCCTGGAAACCACAGCAGAGGCTGCATCCACCCCCTGCTCTTGCAGGGAGAAAACTTTCCAGCAATCTTCTTTTGTCCAGATTTCTCACTGTGCCTGCTGGAGGGTAAGGTGGAATAAAACAGGAAGGACAGTAAAGGACAACTGACTGGAGACTGTGTCACACTCTGAAGGCATTACCAGTGCCCCAGCTTGCTTCAGAGGAGGTTTGGAAAGCATACTTGGAGATAATACCTGAGAGAGGGGCAGACTGTGGTTTTCGTCAAACAGGCAGTAATTTCCATCACTTGCTTGGTAAGGTTAATGCATTTTAGGATCAGGGCAGGATTTAGGGCTGTACTACTTCTTCCTCTTCAGGAGTGAAACTTCCATCAGTCCTGCAGCAACAGCACTTTTTTTAACAGAGGTTGATAGTGAAGTGTTTTGTCTATTCCAAAGCTTTCATATCTTGCTCAATACTAGTCCAACAGGTGCTCTGCAGGCAGTGTAACCATTCCACATACATCACTGCAATAGTTTTCAGTCTGAGCTCTGCAGATTCCTGGAGGTCCACAGACTGCTCCCACAGGATGTTCAGATGATAACAAAGAAACATGAATGCAGTCTTATATTTGTTCTACAGGATATAAATAACACACTAGAATTTTTTTAAGGGGCTCATAAACTGAAAAGAATTATTTAATTAATTTATGTGGATGTTTCATCTCATGTTCAAGGCTCTTTTTCTAGCTGTAGATGTTAGACATACTGACTGGAGACATTAAGGGAAGAAGATGGGTCAGAAAGGATTTTCTAGTGAAAGGAAAATTTACCACCTGAGAATTATAGTTTTTTTTCCTTGATAACTACATTTTCTTTGGTTTTCCATGTTATGTCTCCTACATCACTATCAAGACCTAGAAGGGTAACCTGAAGCTCCAGCACTCTATACTACATCGCCAGACTTCATTTTCACACTTTCCAGTGTTGGTGGAGGCATCCCACATCTGCTGCTTCAGGCACAATTTGGAGACTTATCATATACTCCTGCGTCACTGTCGGTGAACCACAGAAAGTAGAGTTGTTCAGATACCATTGACAGTAGAACATGGTCTGCAAACTTTGCTATAGGCCTTACTGTATGAACACAGGGAAAAAAAAAGTCTAAACTTGATAGTGAGGCACTAGAATGAAAAGCTGAAATACAAAGCAGCTACAAAGTCAGTACGAAATTTGCAGGAATTTGACGCTACGATAAATGACAACCCAAAAGTGGTCAGTGCTTGTCAGACCAGGAAGATAAAAGAAAAATCTCAATGTTGGATAATGTGCTTTGGATTTTTTTTTTTAGTAGTAGTGTTATAGAGATCTTGACATTCTCTTCAGAGGTATTTGAATTTCAGAATGGCTAAAGTTTGTCTGTTATCCAGAAATTGGGGGGCAAATAAAAGACATTAAAAGAAATAGAAAAGCCTTAGATGTTAATTGCTATTTATTCAAAATGTAATAGCTGCAGAGCCTGAAGTTCATACCAGATTCAGAAATGAGAACATGCTTCATAATAATTGCTATTTCATACTGCTTGATCCTTAATGTTTTTTATTTTAAAAAGCAGTAAGAATTCCTTTCTAGTGTTACTGACACCCATTCAGCCACCTACTCACTTACATCCCACAAGCATACACACACAATAGGCCCTTAAATGTTACTGGACATTTAAAAGCTCTTCCCTTTTTGTAGCTTTCAAACATTATTTATTTCAAGTGCATTAATTTTTTTTTGTATTAAAGGAAATTCTGTCTGACACTCAGCAGTAAATTTTTCCTTTTATAACATGTATGCAGTGCGTAGAACAGAAGTGCTGAGGACATATCCATGGTGTGCATTTATTAGGGGCAGATCTGGAAGGCTGAGCTGACTATCAAACTGGGGGAAGGGACTGGTCCTTCTATTTGGCACTCATGAGGACATACCTTGCGTCCACTGTCCAGTATGAGATTGCTCTAGAAAAGAAGGAGCTTGGTAAACTGGAGAGAGTCCAGTGCAGGGTTACCAGGATGGTCGGAAGCTGCAGCACACAGGGCAGAGAGGCTGAGGGAAACTCAGATTCATCTTAAGCGGGGAAGACAAATGGGAGATCTAACTGCTGTTTTCTATTGCCTAAATGTGTTGATAGTGAAAATGCTCTTCCCAGAGGTCAAAAAGCACAAGGCAGACATCACACATGAATTGCAGCATGCAGAATTCTAGTTGAACGTAAATTTTTCATCAGGAAGGTGATCATGAGAGAGGTGCCCCGCGAAGGTGCAGGAACCCCATCCTTGAAGATGTTTGAAATTCACCTGCACAAGGCCTTGTATAATCCAACTCAGCTTTGAAGTTAGCAGGAGTTACAAGGTCACTTCCAATCTGGATTATTCAGCAATTCTTTATTTTGCTCCTTTCTCCACCCAAGGTTGCCACTCACTACACAGTGCTGCACTCATTGTTACATGGAAACTACTGAAAAAATGCCTTTCTGAATTGCCATCCTGTCTTCATCTTGGGAGGCAGGACCTGAAACTAAGTTGTATAAAACCACCTTAAGAACACCCTACAAAGCAAGTACTTTCTCCATACATATGGTTGATTTTGCAGGAAATTGAGGAGGTTTATATATTCCAGAGAACTTTTGAAGGGAGTGTGGTTCTTTTGTCCAAGTTTCCAGAAGCTAACACAATCCCCAATAAGCCTATCAGATCCCAGAGTGAGATTTATCTGGATCCATCCATTGCAATTGGGATTTTTTTTTCCCCAAATACAACCAGGTAGTCTCAGAAGCAGAGGTGCAGCATGCTGGTAGTTTCTTCCCTCTCCCTCCAGTTGCTTGCAGCTAACCTTAGACTAATAAGAAGGAAAGTAGACCAATTTGCTTTTAGAGAGGGGAGAAGGCTGCAGACACTCTGCAGGTGGCCCATTCATTGATACATAGATGTGTGTCACCTTTTGTTCACACATATTCCCTGCCCAATAGGAGCATGGCTTGTTAATTCTGATTATAAAATCACAACTGTTCATCAGACAAGGGGAAAAAGTTTTGAAAATCAGACTGTTGAAATCCTCCCCTTTCTCCACACAAAAAGGTAAAATATTCCCACTCCAAAACATCCAGCGCATATCCCAGGTGCCGGCTCCAGCATCCTCCAATGAAGAGGATGATCTCATCCAGAGGATCAGCTCCTCTGCCTGTCCTTCCTTCTCTCTGGCCAGTCCAACCCATCAGCAACCTGTCTGTCCTTTCCCACTGTCCTCAGCTCCCCTCGACCCAGCCTGTACACCAGTATTTGTCATGCCAGCACTGGTATGTGCTGGGAATTCCTGAGTGGAGCCTGACACCTGAAAATGTCTGGGCAAGAGGAGGACAGAGAAATTGTCTGTGTAATTCAGAGGTTTATGGAAGGGAAGCTGTGATCAGTGCACTCTCTCCCCTCAAGAAGGGTAACTTACTGAGCTGCCAGACAGACGGGAACGCGGACTGTGTTGCTAAAAGTGTGAACTGGTTTTATTCAATTTTAAACAGAGCATTACTGTATCCTAAATCCATAATCTCTGCATGATCCTGCCTGTGCAGTCAAGGGGAGTAAGAATAGGAAATATACCCATAGCTACAGCTTAAGAAGGATATATCCTTCCAGCAGAGCTCCATGGGGTTACAGCTGTGGCTGCCACTGACAGGACTCCCTCCTGTCCTGGGTCTAGCTGCACACTCTCCATCCCACTGGGGGAGAGGGACAATCTTGGCCTGTCAGAGCCACATTTTGCATCTGCCCTTTATGCACTGCTCCCTTTTGAAAGGCACTGTAGAAACATTAGGGATTATTAGAGAGGATGAAACTGCATGAGGGAGTATTAAGTATTTATTCCCTTATATTCTTCATTTGGATTATTTGAAAATTCTTTCCTTAATTGTCTTATTCTGCTCCCAAATGTATTGCTATGCTGCTGGCTGTGGCTTGCACTCTTTACTGTTATTCTTTCTGATCTCTCCTGTAGAGCAAGGCCTTGGTCAGAGCTGGGGCAGATTGCACAAGAAACCCTGTAGATAAAAATAAGAAGACAGTGTCCTTTTGCTGCTGCTACAAATTCAGACTATAAAAACAAACAGATGGAGCATGGCAAAAGGGGTCACAATGTACAATCAAAGTGATCAGAGCTGTTGCTGGCAGCCACAGGGGCAGCATAATCACAGGTTCTTTTTTCCTTTTTCTGTTGTATTTTTTTTTTTTTCCCTACAGGTACATTTCGATTGCCCGTCTTTTGGGGTGTATTGGGTATTGGTCAGAGACAGAAGGATGTGCAGGCACACTTGGAAGAATAACAACATAGAGAAGAGATGGCAGGAGCAGGGAGCAATGGCCAGAATCTGGTAACCAGCAGACTAGACAGAACCAAGGAGAAATAAGGCCATGTTCCAGCTGCCAGGATGAGTAAGGCAGCTGAGGGAGTGGTGTTGCTGGTCCTGCAAAAGGCTGAGAAAAGCTGCCAGGTTCAGTACCACTCATTCTAATGGACTTCAAAGTCCTGGAGCCTCCATTTCATGGTCCAAAGCTGCTTTTGGCCAGAAACAAGCATGAATGTGCAAGCACTCTGTAGAACAACTATCTGCATACAGTTTATTTCTTGACTCCTGACCCAGGATCACAAAGTATAATGATAAAAGCCAGTGAGACTGCCTCTGGTTGTGTTGGAATGTGCAAGAGCACCAGAGTCTTCAAGCACAATGCTGTGCATGGGACCAACATGGACCCAGGGGGATGAAACAGAAAGGAGTAAGGAAGGAATAAACTGGGGATTAACTCAGGTGAAAGGAAACACCTAAGGAAGGAGGCAAAAGGACACAGAGAAATATCACACTGAGGTGAATGGGAAGGCTCTGCACTGTCACCACAGCTGGGAAAGGCTGGCAAAGTCCAGTGGCCAGGAACTGAAGGGGACAGTGAGTGGAAAGCATGGAAAGAGCTGGAGAGGCAGAAGCTTACTGTAGTAATAAAGAGGAAAATGACAGATGAAAAATAAAGCCCTAGAGAGGGATGAAACAAATTCTTTAACTAATCAGCTTGTCCAGATGAGCTGGAGGGTTAATCCAGCTGTGACGGAGTGAAAAGGCTAAATACATGGGGCAGAGCCAGCCTGGCTGGAGAAGCACTAATTCCCCTCCAAGGGAGAAGACAGTGGGGAAGGCAGAGCCAGGGCAGGGCTGTGAGTGGCTCAAAGACCCAGAAGCTGGGGGTCTTCTCCTATTCTATGAGGAGCATGTGGCTGCACAGTCATTATGTGGCTACGCCCACCCTGTCTGAGCAGCAGGCAATGCAGAACTTTTCTTCACAGCTGGGAGAAGATGTTCCTCTTCAGGGCTCTCTTGTAGCTGCCTTTCTGGGTTTGTTCCTGGGCAAAACAGAAGTTACACCTTGTAAAATCCACCTCATGTATTATAGGGTAAATTATGTATTTGCCCAGGGTATCTGGGCAGCGCAGCTGACAGAGTCCTTAATTTTCTGTGGTAGCTGGAGGTAGCTGCCCATGGGCTGGGCTTCTGCTCCAGCTTCTCCTACAGACATGGCATGTGCTCAGGTAACTCCAGAACATCTCAGTTTGGGGTGGCTTCTCATTTCAAGTTGTGTTTGTGCCCCTATGACACATAACCTAGCAGATGGGAGAAAGGAGTTCACAATGGATATAATAATAATTGTTCTCACAAATGATAATGGGTTTGGTTTGGTTAGTCTCTTTTACAGAGTTCCCCTTCATTTCCCCAGAAAAAAGTTCAAAAACATAGCCACGAGCTGCACCAGGGGAGGTTCAGACTGGACATCAAAAGGAATTTCTTCACAGAAAAAGTTTTTAAGCATTGGAATGGACTTCCCAGGCACCTGGTGGAATCACCATCTCTGGGGTATTTAAGGAAAGTCTGGACATGGAATGCAGTGCCATGGTCTAGTTGACAATGTGGTATTTGATCATAGGTTGGACTCAGTGATCTCTGAGGTATTTTCCAACCTAAATTATTCTGTGATTCTGTGATCTTGTGAAGCTAAAGGGGTCCTATATCAGTCACCCTTATATCACTTCAGATTGTGTTGAGATTGGCATGAGGACTTGGCTGCTACTGCCAAGCAGGACAAAAACCAAAGGTGAGAACAGAAGAAGGAGCAGTTTCACAAGCCAGAAAGGAGAAGGGAAAAGGCACTGCCTTTGAAAGGCCAGTTGCCAAAGAAGAAATCCGACAGCCAGTTAGTCTGCTATTTCTCTGGCTCTGCAACAACCAAGGGAAGAAATCCTCCAGCAGGGAATAGGGTAAGGAATAATTATTATTTTGTTGCTCTTTTGTTTTTTCCTTTTTTCTCTGATACCTATTATCAGTTGTGTTGAAAAGGCAAAATTTACAATCCTGACTCAGGATATGGGCTGCATCCAGGTCCATAACTATTCCTAATGCCAAAAGGTAAGATATAGGAGATATAATTATTTTGTATTATGGTATTTTTTTGCATTTGTTGCAGGAGATGTGTAAGAGAACTAGAAGTCTGAATTCTGCTTTCTCCTCCCTGGAATATATCCATCAGTTGCCAGCAAGACTGCTGCCCATTTGCACTAGGGTTAATAGGAGCAGCTCTTTGGTACACAGCATTATGTATGGAATGAGATGGGCAGAATGACAGAGTGAAGGACAAGAAACGTGGTCTGCAGCAGCTTGAGACAAAGTGCTGGATCTTAGTGACCAGAGGCTTCACCTGCTGTGTGCACAGGGGACAAGGCCCTGTGGGTAACTTTTAACATGCAAGTCACTCACCAGTAGATAATGCACAATTTTCTAATAATGGAGCCAGAAGCCATCCACTGGAAATGTTTCTGAGCACAATGGCATGCTTCTGTAGTTGCAGCCCAGGAGGCATGAAGCAGTGAATTAGGATGAGAAATCTCAGCAAGAAATTCTCTCTCTGGGAGGCAGGCTGCAAGAAAGACAGCTCCTCTTATTGCTGTTATTACAGCCTCTGAAAGGTTATCAGACCTTCTCCACCCTGTTGTCCTGCCAGAGGGGATGGGTACCTGACTGCTGAGGAGTTCCTCACACTCAGATGGCACAGGTCTCATGTATTAAGTCATCATCCCCAGACCATCCCTGGCACCGACCATATGAGGGATATGGGAAAAGTGGTCAATCATCGTGCTTTCACTATCCCCTGCAGGTGGATAGTCCCTAAGGGATAACATAAATTTGCCATTGCTAGTGAACCCCAGGATTTCTTTTCTCTACTCCAGGACCTACAACCAGTGAAAAATTGGTTAGAGAATTACTATGGTTTAGCCTCTTCCTTCACTGTCTGAGTTGTCAGAGCTCATTTGCAAACCTGGGTCAATATATTATTTTCCCTCCTTCAAAGTCTCTGCAGAGATAATACAAGCAATGTCATCCTTTTCTTACAAAGAGAAAAACAAAGGGCACATGCTGTGCTTTTGTCTGATGTCAGCTGGGAAGTTGGTGACAGGGCTGGGAAACAAATTTTGCAGTCTGGATACAACTTCACCATCCTCATGACATGGTCCTTGCACTTCAATTAGAGGTGGCAGATAGCAGGTAAGAGGAATGAAAGCCACAGGGATTTCAAACTCCCCGTCCTTATGTTTGGTTTTCAAGATTTCTGTGACAGTAAAGAACAGCACTGAGGCAAAAATGCCTGGACCAGCAGGGCTGTGCTGCACATGGATCTCTGTCAGTTTTGTAGGCATTAAGAGGCATTAGAGTAGAAGTATGGGATAGCAGGAGATGGGTCACAGGTTGGCACTGGAAGCTGCATGGCTTTAAATTACTCAGCAACAGCCAGTTAAGAAATGCAACTGGACAGGTGTTCTGGAGCTGCCCAAAACCAATTTTTGGTAGCTAAGAGATCAAGGTACAAGTATCTATCCATACATAATACATTTTAATGTAATGTGGGGTGGCAAACCAATGGAAAAAGAGCAAGGTATAGAAACAGATACACAAAATAGACCCCAACAGGACCCTAGACTGAGGAAGAAGGAACCATTAACATTAACATCACATTTTTCTGGTGAAGGACTCCAGATGTTGAGACACACTATGACAAACCCCATCGCCTCCCACTGGAGAGAAATCACCACCATCGACAACCTGAAGAACAGTGGAAAGGGGAGCACAGGAGCAGGAAAAGGGGTGCCAATTGAGAAGTTTTAAAGTGTATTATTACTATTATTGAGGGCTTTTTTTCTGTGCAGAAGTATGCTTCCTTTTTGTGTCACAGTCAGATCTGGAGTGTTATTCTTGGATTACACTGTTAAGACTTCGATTATACTAGCAATGGATTCTTGGGTTTAAATACATATATAAAAATACATGTACATGTGCTTGCATTTCCGTTTTGCCTATAAACAAGAACTTGCATGTAATATTTGATTTAAACTTCCTGCAGATGGAAGATTTTTCTGGAATTTAAATTTAGTCTGTTTGCTACAGTCTATCTAATGCATTCAGCCCACAGGAAAATCCAAAGAGGTATTACATCACTAAAAGAAGAAAAGTGGAAACTGGAAAGAATTTATAAGGTAAACTTTAACTGCTCTTTTTTTTTAAGAGAGTTGAATAGAAAGTGTGTTTCAGAATGACCCCTGCACTTTCTCTGAAAAAACATGTCTAATCTAGATGAACGAGAGCAAAAATCATCTGCATAAGAGCTTAAATGGAATAGTCCTCACCCTTGTGCAAATTGAAACATATGTCATTTAGCCAAAATAAATTCCCTAATACTACTTAGTGATTTTGACATTTAAATCCTCTATCACATGCTTCTAAGAGTTCTTCTGTGTGGTGCTGGGAGGAGCCCAAGTACATTTAAGCAAGAAATGCCAGGATCTGCAGTGGGTTTTCCAGGGGAAAAGTGACTTATATAAAGGTTTTGCTCTGTTGCATTTCAGTGACCGAGTAAGGGTCTATTTTTGAATAAAGGAGGCATAAGTACAAACACATCCAAACACCAGTGCTTCATTTAAGATTGTTCTTCCAGATTACCTCATGAGCAGGGCATCCTTACTGCCTAGCAGGAGGCTACTGCCTGACTCTAACAGCTCTCATCACAAATCTGCATGGTTCATGAAGTCTGGTTGGATTTCAGTGCAGTGTAAACTGACTGCAATGAAGGCAGGGACTCAGGGCTGGTGTATCTTTATTTTTCCAAACACCCTCTCTCCTTGAATTGACTGCCGAGGAGGCGAGTGGCTCTGGGAGTAAGTAGATCTGCTTGCTATCCATCCTCTACTCTGGTCCTCCTTGCTCTTTCCCTGGTGTGCCACTGATGCTGGGACTGCCTCTGGGTGAGGAGGTGCCCGGGGATTGCTGTACGTGCTGGGTGCCTGCTTGGCTGCTCCCCTCTTCCTCCTGAAAGCAGCAAGCCAGATGGCCGAGCCTCTCCCGCCTTGTGAGCAGCCACCCGAGCATTTGAACTGTGCACCCCTGTCACTGTAGCTGTGTGTGGGAGTGGGGGAGAGGCAGGAAACATAATGTTTGAGCTTATCAGACGGACTCGGTCTGATAGCAGTGGAAATGGACAACATTTGTACACAGAATGAGCACGCACGTGCTATGCTGCATGCATTAACCATGAGGTGGGGAGCAGGGGGATCCCAGTGCCTGATAGATACTGGCTCGCTCAGCTGGAGAACTGCTTCGGCTCTTCCTTTTGAAGCGTATGACGGGAGGCTGTGGTGCCTGGTGGCCAACAGAGCCAGGCAGAAGTTGAGAGAGTCAGACTGTACCCGTAGCCCTGCTGCTGACTTGCTGAGTGACTTCACACACACCTGGTCAAGACCATCCATTAGTCATCCAACCGCATCACTTTTGGGGGGCTGGCTACATGGAATCCTGATGCTTCCTGGGTGTCCTTCCTTTCATACTGAACAGTCACTGCAGCAGAGCCTGGACTTTTAAAATAAGCCTTTCTCTGTGTGCCGCAATGTGCCACTTGTCAGCCAACTGGGAGGCAATGAGCACTTTTCAGCACACGGTGCCTTCCTGGCAGCTCGAGCGCATGTGTACATGTGCCCGGGAGGAGCTGCTAGGCAGTAGCTTGCACTTCTCAAAAGAGAAGTCATGAGCTATCTCAGAAAGGTCTCCTTAAATCTCAAGGTAAATAAAGACTCTAATGTCTGTTATCTGACTTCACAGCCTTTCAGTTTCATTAAGTTAATAGCCTCCATCAAGGGGCCAGCCCGGATGCTTGCAGCTGATTTAAAATGTGTGAATTCATCAATCTTAAATTGCACTTCAAGCAAAGTCAGTGTAATACACCCTGGGGACACATGAAAACCCTAATGCTCAGTGCAGGACTTAGATACCAGCAAGACAGGGACCAGATAACCAGGGTCCTTTGTGCAATCCTTATCTGGGCTTTTTCAGCTGAGAACTTCCCTTGCTGTGCTGGTTGGCCACGTTTCCCTGGTAGACAGTGGAATGTTTTGTCTTTGCAGGCAACATGCAAAGCAGACAGTCATGGGGGACCATGCTTGGAGACAGATACTTAGGGAAGCATGAGCAGAGGTGGACAGGTTTGGAAGATGGGTCAGATAAGCATTTTCTGAGTCAGCTTTTTGGCCTGGGCTTGTCCAAATTAGCTTTATCACTGACAAAGGTAATGTTCTCTTCTCTCACCATATAAAGAAGGCTAAGGCACCTTTATATTCTGTACTGGCTTTGAGAAATTATTCTTGTACAGATTGCAGCGTGACTCCTTGTCATAGGATTTCTATGGAGATGCAATTGCTGGGACCTTGGACAAGGAACAACAAGGATCCTAGAGAAACCTAGGAAAGACTATTATTCCTAGTTTAGCTAGACATACCAACAACACAGCCTACATGCCCTTTGGATAGGCTTAGGCTAATGTACTTTTGGATCTGAACCAGCAGGTGAGGCCTCAGCTGGCTTGTGGCGACCTGCAAAGACATCTGGTCAAAGACACCTTGTCTTTCACATCACAAAAAACAATTGGCATTAAAAATCCCTTACTTAGCTCATGGTGAGGACTTTTAGAAGAGAAACCAAGCTTATGTATGGATACGTTGGATGAAACATAAATTACAATTCACCCTATGTATTTCAGTTCAGTGAAAAGGACAGGTTTCTGCTGACCAACTTTGTCCTAGCTTAACTGAGACTTAACATTTTTCACCCCTTCACTTCTATATGTGTGCACATCCTTCTGACCAACTGGATGATTGAGACCTAGAAGAGAGATCACTGCAATCTAGCAGAGGCTCCCCCTGTTGACACTGAAGCATTTTGGTACTTGTACATGAAGTTCATACTGCCACTATCAATACTAGGGCTATAAATGTAGTCATTGTCTTGTCCAGATCCTTTCAGGATCTATCTCTTTTGTAGAAATTCTCCACCTTCAGTCCCACTTCACTACACGGATTCAGAGGATCAGTCTGGGTTTCTGGGTGCACTGCAGAAAAAGAGCCAAACTGCAGACAGAGCAGAAGCTGTGGAGTGATTTCAGTCCTGGGTCCCTTGAGCTATTGGTATTGCATCTTTCAACAGGAACAGTGAAACAAAATCTGAATTGGAAGAAGAAAGAGAGAGAGAAAGGGAGGGAGGGGGTAAGAGGCAGCCAATTCCATATCAATCCATGTGCAAACCATGTGAGATCCAGACAGTTTCTGAAAATGTTCATATAGAGGAGAAAGAAAGAGGGGTATGTGCCTATGTTTTTACCCCAGCTCTTTCCAATTTGTCATTTGTAATGATATCTTTTTTATTCTTGGATGCTTTTCCTCCTTGTGGAGTCCTTGGTATTGCCTGCATTTCATAGCAAGGTCCTCATCACATCAAGAATTCATAATCATCTAAAAATATTCAATAGGAATATAAAATATTTACATGTGAAAGACTGTAAGACAGAATGAATCTCTTGTGTTACTCTTTTGGAAATTGTTCACTTAGAGAGGGCATGAATTTTGCCAGAGCACAAGATAGTGTGATTCTGGATGAGCACTGTGAGTATGGTGTGGATGAGACCTCAGGGTGGCCCTCACAGCTCCAGTCCTTGGCTGCTCCGTGGTGCGTGAGGGTGGCTGGGAGCCAGCCCAGTATCTCTTCCAGGATCGGGCAGGCTCCAGGTGTCTTTGCACGGCGAGCCAGACCTTGTTCTGCTGAGCGCAAAGTAACGAGGTAAGACAGAAGGAGGCCAGGTGGCCAGGCTTGATTCAGATATCTGACACCGCCTGTATTTGCCACCCAGATTCTCACCTTCTTTAAAGTGCCTTGCTGATTATTTTTCAGCATAAATTCACTTCCAATGTCCTTTATTTCATTGCTGAATCTGTACCTTTCTCCTGCACAGTGAAATCCCAGCAGAGGCTCTCCCCAGTCTTAGTCTCTTTTCTAAGCTCTGCTCATGCTCTGACTCTCTTAAGCCAGTCTTTCTCCTGTACAGGCTCCTCAAGACTGTTGCATCCTCTGTAATCACCCTCTTTTTTGATAACCACATCTGGATGCTGCACTGTCGTCATGGCGTGAGCTGGGAGGAACAAAATTACTTCAGCAAGTGACCTGAGGGCATGTCCACACTGCAGAGTGCACTGCTGTGCTGAAGCGCTGAATGAGCCCACCAGCAGGGAGTGGCACAGAAACATTAGGTCGGGTCATGGAAGTGGCATACCAATGCCAGCAGACTGCTCCCAGCAGGACCAGCTCCCTGGAGCCAGCACCACACAGTGAAGCTCCAGTGCTTTTGAAACCAAAGTGAAATCATGACGTGCAAGCCTGGAAATTTCCACATGAGATGCACTGCATGATGGACATATGCTCTGTAGTGTGAGAGCAGAAGATGCCCTCTGTTTCTGGGCACGCAGTCTAGGATCCATCCGTGTGTACTATCACAGCAATAAATAAATCAGTTGTAGTTCCCTGACTGAACACACTTGGTTACTGCTTGACACTGGCCAGCTAAGATCCTGTTATAAAGCAAATGTATAGAATTAAATGGCAGGAACCCAAATGCTAATCAAACTGGGTCATGTCTGGGACAGCAGTCTTGGCCATTCTGTGTACTGGTACTGCTGTTTTGAAGCTAAGGGTGTTCAGAGTGCCTCCCTGGAGGAAGCTATCCAGCACAGGTCTGTTCCAGTACAAAAACTGGTAGCATGAAAGGAGTCTGATAAGAAAGGGCGTATGGTATTTGCTGCTGACTATTAGAATTATTTGTAAATACATGGTTTCAAAACAGAAAGAAAATGCATCTCTATAAACTGGTCATCTCTAGTGTGGTTCCTGCTCCCACTCCCATTCATGTACTAAACAGTGTGAGGGTGCTGAGGCAGCAGAACAGGTTACCCAGGGAAGCTGTGGATGCCTCAACCCTGGAAGTGTTCAAGGCCAGGTTGGATAAGCCTCTGAGCAATCTGTTCTAGTGGAAGGTTGCCCGTGACAGGGAAGTTGGAATTTGATGGTCTTTGAGGTCCCTTTCAACCCAAGCCATTCTGTGAGTCTATGATTGTACAAACAGAAACAGCTGTCACAGTTCTTCTCATGAGGCTATGCAGGATCTTATTTTCATCTGTTTGTTTGACAAAGAAAAGGAAGTATTCTGGAAGAAATACCCTCATGTTACAATATGGAGGCAATAAATCCTGTCAATATGCAAGGGGAGAAGGGGCTAAGAGGAGATCAGAATTCTTATAAATCCATGCTATGTGGGATTTGAAGGACTCCTCTGTTCCTACTGCACTGGTATGGGACCAGTATCCTGTCATGAAACAGATTCATCAGTAGTTGAATTTTACTCAGCCAGTCCCCAAGGAGGATTTAAGTGTTTGGTCTAGAAGGTAGGAGACTGATTTCACCCACTGTAAGCTTGGCCAAGTAATTTAATCCCCCCGTGCCTCAATTCTCTCTGTTTAAACAAATGCAAAGTTGCTATGATAAATTCTAAGGGTACTCTGCTGGTAAAAAGGTGATCATTCAGACAGTATCTGTAGTGCACTCGCGTGAGAGCAAGGAAAAGAACATTGTTTTTCAGGATGCTTCTAGGAGGAAAATCATTGTTCCACAGAAATTTCTATCTGATATTTTCTCAGCATCTTCCCTGAAGATTTCAAACTTTCTTGTTGCCCTTTCTCTAATGAAGTCTGGGAGCCTGGAAGATGCACATGCATATCTTCACACTCATACACACAGGGTTTTTTTTCTACAATGTCAGTAAAGAAGAGACTGTGCAGCAAAATGGAAAAGACCTAGGAATTTATATTTAGGAGCAGGAGGAGAATAGGGGCAGTGGAAATCACTCAAGAATATATTATAACAAACAATCCTGTGTTGACAGAGGGATGAACTAGGTGACCTAATAAAAACTGTTGTTATAGGTTTTTTCACTTCTGTCACATAATAGAGGACTTCAGCCTCCACAGCTGTCAATCCAACAGCTTTCACTGGCAGAAGTATTCACTCAAAAATAATCCTGGTGAAAGGAGAGAACCTCAGTTAACTGCTTGCCTGGGGCAGATAGAATGCAGCCAGGAGGCTTGTTCGGCAAGTAATTATAAATGTACTTTTGCTGCCCAGGTGCAGGAAGCACAGCTTAAGCTTTTACTCATTAACATCATTAAAATTTCCATTTCAGCTGTTGCTCTGGCATTGACAGTGTTTGCAAAATTGTGAACTGGTCAAGTCAAAATTGGCAGCGAGGCTGATGCTGGGCACCACGAGTTCAATTGGCAAAAAAACACGGATAGAAATGTTAAATGATTCAACTGTACCTCCATGCACTTTAGATGACAGGAAGGTTGGCCTTGATGACAGAAAGAAATAGACCAAAAGAAGGTTCAAGAACACAGGAAATGCCACGTCTGATCTGGGCAATTATTCATTTTTTTGGTATTTTGTCTTTGATATTGATGGGCACCAGAAGTTACAAAGGAAGGCTCACAGAATCTCATGCTGAACAGTTAAGGATAACCATTGCTTAGGGAAATAGCTTTCCTAGCACCCTCATTAGTGGTTGGCTGACATGCTGTAGTGCGAAGCTGTGAAGCTTTTATATTCATCATTTGTATCTTAACTTCTTCTATTGTAAATCTGGAAAATTTCAATACCCACAAATATCTCTTTTTTATTTGAATCCTTCCACACCCTGCACCTCAGAGATATCTTGTAGAAGAGATTTCCACAGGTGAATGAGGATGCCTGAGGAAAAGTATTCCCTTTGATGGAATACTTTCCCTATCTCTCAGCTTAATGAGATGTGCCTTTAGTGCTAGACTGTGAAAGACAAGGTAAATAGGAACATTGAATTTTCTTTTCTACATAATTTATTCTAACTATTTTGAATGCCTATTTTATTCATATTATTTCTAAAACAAATACACCTGCCATTTAATTTGCTTCCTACATGGAAGTCATGCTATTACTTGAAACAATTGTGTTGACTATTTCTGGACCCTGTTGATTTCTGCTATAATTTTCTTTGAATACAGAACTGAACACAGCATTCTGGACATAATGTTCTTTCATACTGATCTCACACCATTTTTAGTAACAAACTCCACCCTATTCCCTATGCATGCCTCAACAAATGGAGAGCACTCTTTGACCCCAGAGGAGCACGGTGCTACGAGGATGTAGACTGCAGCCTCGGAGGACTTCAGATCTTTCTGATTTTGAACCTAGGAACAGATATGGATACTTCAAATGAATCCTTGCAATATGCATTTGTTACCAGGAAGCTTTGCACCATGATGTGGTTGATTACTCACATCTCCCTAGGTTTGACAAAGAATATTTACCATTTGCAAATATCTCCCAGCTTACTGACTTTGCTATTACCACATTGGCCATTAATCTACAAACTAGCAGAGATATTTCTTGGAGATAGATGCACGCTGCTGCTAGTGTTTTTTCTGCATTGGAAATGGCAGACTTGATGCTAAATTACATACTTGTTTTTTTGGATGCTTAGCCAGCTTGTCTGTTTGCCACGGCATGATGTTCCCATTAATAGAGTACCTGATTGCCTACTCTCTTGTTTAGATCCTGTCGAGAATGCTTTGAAAATCCAAGTGAAAACAGGCAGACAATTTTCATTTGTCCCATGTTTGCTGACATGCTCAAAGAGTGCTAATAGATTGAAGTGGTCTTGCAAATGCCCTTCCAGAATCCCGGCTATATCTGCAACTTTCAGATATTTTGTCATTCCTTTCTTGTTTTCGTCACAGGTAGCTAACACTTCCTGCACTGCTTTCCCAAACCCCTATTGCAGAGCTGCTGTGACCTCTGCTACCCCCTGATTCTTCTTGGAGCTGATATCAGCCAGGTTGCATACTTTCTGCAGCAACTTAGCAGCTTCCTTAAATTCATTCAGACCATTGGATGTACTACTTGACTTTCTTCAAATTGCTTAACTACTCTTTGTTGCTCTTTCCCCTCCTTCCCCTTTGTATAACAAGGCACAAGCAGTTATCTCCCTCAGAGTGGGTAGGAGAAAGTTGCTTCATTCATTTTTGTAAAGTTCTTTGAGTTCTTCAGAAGGAATTTGCTACAATAGTGCAAAGTACTATTATTCAAGGACTTACACAGTATTCCTAGAAATATGTATGTATGTATATATGTTGGAAAATTTCTGTCCATCTTTAAAAATGTGAGTTAGTTCTATATGAAATGATTCTGTGATCAGCTCTGTTTCCAATGCGTTCACATGATACTATGCTTAGGAAAGAATTGCCTCTATTTGGATGGATGCTCTAGATTAATTGTTTTATCCTATCCTTTCCCTGAAAACATCCCTTACATATTAATATGTAATAACAAAGGGATTATGATCCCAGACCAACAGCAACCTCTGGTTTCATTTTTTTTTCCATATAATCTTTTCCTGTTGTTTGGGGTTTTTTTTTTGTTTGGTTTATTTTAAATTCCATTTTTAACGCATTTCCTTTCCTTTTCTGTTATTTTCTGCTGCTGGGTAGATTAAGTGTTTTCCCCCCTGAATTTCCAGTGAAGATGAAACAAGAATATGATTTTTGTATTTGCTTATGCCTATACTCTCACAGCAGCATCCATTACAGTGTTCAGGGAACAGGGTTTACTCTGCCACTGTACACATTGGCTCCTGAAAGTTACTCTAGCCCTAATCAACCTCCCTCATACAGAACCTCCTCACATTATTCTTCTGTTGCTAATGGCATGTTCCAAGAATCCCTCGTTAGTATTTACACATTGCCAAACAACTACTTTTTAACCCCAGGAGAAATTTATTTTCTGTTGTCATCCCTACCTCTCTGATAATTGCTGTGGCAACTTTTCCTGAGACACCTTCTTGCTCTGAAACAGAGACACTGATGACCATCAGGTCAGATCCCTGAAAACATACAGCTCATTAATCAGATGAGTAGGCCTGTTGCCATTCTCTGAGTCTCAGACAGGTGTCCAGTCAGTACTGATCATCTTCCATCCAGCTACACCCATCTCTGGGGCTTCTTCCAGAAGCCATTTCTCAGCTGATGGCTCTTAAAACTGGAAAATATCTGGCTTGTTTGCCCACCCACTCTGTCTGGGCTATTGTCCCCAGCAACCAAAATTAACGGTGATTAACAAATCATATCGGCACTGTTTCATGGCACAGCACTGCCCAAGACCAGACTGCAGTTTAAGAAGTTTGTTCCACCCTCACAGCTTTGCCTGGCCCTTGCTCCTCAATAGCTTAGGGCTTTGATTTTCCTCCAGTGCTCTGCAGCAACTTTCCAGACCAGGTGTCTTTTCCTGTTGCTTGAGAGGGGAAGTTCCAGTTGTTGCATTGAGGGCTTACTGGTGTGATACAATGCTCTGGATTGGCTGCTGGGGGACCCTCTCCTCCTGAGGTCCCTCTGCCACATGCCCTCCTTCTCACACCCAGCCAAGCTACACAATCCTCAGGGATTGGCCAGCATTAGCTCAGCAGTTGCCTTTTATAGCTTTTTTTGTGGAAACTGAGTTAATGATATCCTCATCCAAGCTCCTTGAAGAAATGTTTTCTGATCCATCCATCCCTCTTGCAAGTGGGATAGATGTGAGCAGGAAAAGCCAGGTGCCTGTGCCACCACGAGGCAATTTGTGAACTGTATTTTGTCTGTTTACTTGAAAGAAGAAAATTTGTCACTTGTGCGAGTAATTTACTGCTAATTATGAGCTTACAATCTGCAGATAGAAAAATCAGAGCCAAGGAGCATTTTCAGAGGAAAAGGAAAATTACTCCAAGTACTATGTAATTACGTACTTAGCTAGGACTTGCTCCTGAGCCTTTATAGAACATTGGTTTTCAACTTGAGCAAGTTTACATATAATTGCTTTAGCATGTCTATGGGAAGGAAGAGAGAGCAAAACCCCAGAAGATTAATGGCAGAAAACCCAGAAAGATGGAACCCAAGGTGGTAAGTGGCTAAAATTTCCTTCTTAAAGCCCAGCAGTGTGGTAATTTTTGGCTGAGACTGTGCACCACTGCACACCACTGCTATACATCCTGCAACCCATTCACCTTTTGCTGTTCCAGCCCTTAACTCCTCATTGCACAAGTCTTCTCCCTCCTCTGGCCCATGTCACAGCCTACTTCTTCCCATCCCAAGCTCATGAAGGCATTCTTTAAACTCAGCCCTGTATGTTGTACCCAGGCAGTGAACACAAGCAGTGAAAAGTAAAACCTCATTTTCATTCCTGCATTCATTTAATGCAGCATCGAACTGGGGTCATCAGAGCTGACAGACCAGTGGGCTCATCTCCTGCAGCACACAACTGTGCAGTCAGCAGCTGGGCTTTGTTTATGCCCTGTACTACAGCTTCATTTTGTGTCTCCATTGCAAGAAAGAGAGAATCCAAAATATTTCAGTGGATTAAGTCACATACCTACTGAGTTAATAGTCTAAGGGCAAAGAAGTGGGAGCCAGCAAGATGTTGTCAGCTGAAATTTGAAATGGGATGAAGAGTCAGTGAGGAAGGGAACTACAGGAAGAAAAATGTTACTTAATTGAATGTGTGTGAGCGATTCCTTAACTATAAACTAGGGATAGGTAAAGCAGAGAAATTAGAGACGGAAAAGACTTACTAAGTCCTCTACCCCCATAAGACAGTTCAGATAAAAAAACAATCTTTCCTGCTCACACATACCCCCACTCTCAGTCACTATTGCTCATTCTCCATTTTGCCGACATATACGAATACCCTAGATTTCACTTGCATTTCAAACCCAATGAAAATATTTTCAGAAGTTTTTATTATTTGTAATTTTTCTTTAAATGAAGAGAATGCTGTGCAGAATTAATTAGGATGCTCAGAGATGAGTGCTCTTTGCTTATTCCTACTACCAGAGCAGAAGCAACATGTATTTATGCCTCCTTGGCTGTCTGTCCCTTCTACTGCAAAACAGCTTTCCCTGGATGTAGAGTGGAGGCTGAACTGAGCAGGAGCCCTGAGGCTGCCTGTTGAGATCCCTGGCTTGGCAGGCATCTCAGTGCCAAACAGGGCTTCTGTTTTTGCTACACAGACATTTATCTACCTGGAAATGGGCAGACAACCCAGACTAAAGTCATTAGGCACAGACCTCCAAGAGCCATAAAATAATCAGGATTAACGCTTCCTGCTGAGTCAGTCACAGGAATGGTTTCTGGGCACCAGAGCTCTGTTGTTACACAGGGATCATCATCCCTAGACCCACGTAGAGCTCCTGCCAACAGCTCCAGCCACTTGGAGAAATCTGGTTAACTTTTGCAGAGGTTTTATCTGGGAGCCTGTGAGAAGGGCTGTGCCAATTCTCCTGAGCATCTTTCATGAGCCAGAGTCTGTCTGCGAGGCTCTGGGTCTGCACAGCAGAGCACATATGTTTGGGTACTTAGCAGAATCTGCAGGGATATTTTTGTTTTTCCCAAGACAATAATCAGCCTCTGGATAAAGCGTCATCTGTCATGTCTCACTGCAGAAATATGAATTACTTAAACAGTTCTTCTCCTTCCCACTCATCAGAAAGGTAGTTTGGAGCATTGCCAGTTTCACTGGGGTCAAGCTAACAAAATAAACTAATTTTTCATTAACAATGGTCTGAAATTTTTAATGAATCTGCTTCATTCATGTTCACTCCAGTTTTGCCTTCTACTTTGTACTCATGCAGGATAAGTGGGGTAAGCTGCCAGGTCTACCTGGGCAAGAAGAAATTTTAAGCAATTATTGCAGGAGAATGATGAGATGTTAAATTTAGATTCATAGAAAAAGTACTTGAGGAACTAGTTTGAGATCAGAAGCTCACTGAGAGATGACCTCTCCATCCAAACCTGTTTGTATTTTGTGCAGTGTCTCCTTTCAAAAAACTGAGCATGCAAAGGGAAGCATGGACCAGATTTATTCCTGTAACTTCAAACTGTGAGTGCATTTGCAAAAAGAACAATCTGCCCATTAATGGCCTGAAAGAAAGACAAATTAATTGAATGATTGATTGATTATGAATTATTCTCCCAGACCTTCAAATCTCCAAATGCAGTGTGAGTCCTTTCTAACCCAATCTCCTCACAAAACCTTCTCCCCTTTAAAAAGCTGTTGTATTATTTGCCTAAATTATTCATGTGCTGAAATAAACGTGTCGGTTATGGAGTTGTCCCATCTCCCTTTCCTTCTGCTGAATATATTATTTAACTTTAAGGTGACAGTTATATAATTTAACCCTTGCCTTTCATTATTAATGAATTTTAACATGAAATATGTAGGCTTTTTCCCTATTCTGCCGTATAGAACACTAGCCATAATTATGTAGGACAGAATTTTTTTCTCATTTTTTTTCTATTGAAGTACCTATTAGAAACTGTCCTCCATGGTGCTGACAGAGGAAGTTTAAATGCATGAGTTATTCTGCCTTCTTATTTTTAGCCTTCTTGTTGGACATTTTCAATAACAGACTTTTCCGGTGCCTTACGGCCTGTTGGCTTGAGTCCTACTGCTCTTTGTGGGGTGATGGATCTCTGCCCCTGCAAACAATTCTGATAAAATCAACAGACACAATAGTGAAGGTGAGTTTGGCTGGACCCCTTCTTGAGTTCTTTCATGAATTTTCTCACTTGAGACAAGGCTATGGTGCATGTTTTACATGTCTGAAATGGAGCACGGGAAAATGATATGCCCACTTGCAGTGCCGACAACAGCATCTGGGATTTCTTGTGACCAGACCCCCTCTTCTCATGAGACCATCTTCCTTTTCACAGCTATCAGACCCCTCAGGACCTGAAACTTCCCACACTGATTGTCCTTCCACCTCTGGCGCCCGTGTGCAGCCACCGTCTTTCCCCCTGCTTTCTAATGTGATTATTCTCACTCCTGTTTGCACACACAGATGGAGCTCAATGGATCCCTAATAGCGTCATTTACTTAATTAACATGCAATTATCTTAATGAATATTTTAACCTCATTATGTAGTTACTCATTTTTATCTGTTGTGGGTAAGTCTAGTGCCCAGCTCTGGACTGTTTATAAGGACAAGCCAAATTAGTCCAGTTCTCCAATTATGTTCAAGGGCCCTTTTCATACAGTCCTTTCTCCCTCCCGTTACACATCACATCTATGAGGGAAGGGCTGGTGTTTATGGAAGCAGAACATGTCTTTTTCTTCATCTTCCCCTGAAGAAATTTTGCTTAGAGATGAGACAGAAGCAGAGGGTGATATTGAATCCTCATGGGTGGGTACATGGTGTTTCTGTTGACTTGGTCAGGATGAAAGCTCTACCTATGGGACAGGATCTCGTGGCAGAGTCATCTCCCAGCTCTGCGTATTTCCTGTTTTCAGCCTGCTGTATGGTGTAGTGCTGTGGTGCTCATTTCACAGTTGGCAAATGCCCTTCTCCGTCACATTCCCCACACTCAGGATTTGTACCTTGGCAGAAGCATTATCTATGCCATGCAGTCTTCAGGTGGTTGTCTGTCAAGCCACTGACCAGCATGTGGAAAAGTGTCTGAGGTTGGCAAGGAAAACACAGTCCTTTGAGCTCAGACAGGGGAGGAATAGACTCTTGCCCAGAAGTTCTGTAGCAGGAATGGAGCAAGGAAGGGTGTCTGCCTTATATCAAGTGATCTTGTTGGCACATTTCACCCTCTTCTTCCAGGCAAGTATCTTGGCAAAGCTTGACAGGAGCCTGCCCTAATGTGAAACTCCGATCACTTCCTTCTCCAGGCAATCTGTAATTGCAGCTAGGGGTGAGGGCAAACAAGTGTGGGTGGGGAAAGAAAATTTGCTTGAGTTGAGAGTGACCTTTTGAGTTGAGTGAAAAGCAATATGAAAAAGACACTTGCTCAGTCTTACTAGATGGGCAGAGCAAAATCCTAATAGATGTCATAATTTTCTAACTGGGACCTGTGTGAGGGAAGGTGTCACTGCCACCATCTTCTGGGAAGAAAACAAAACACATCTCTGTGTTCACTTGTTTACTGCTGTCATCTCAGCAGCCCCCTCACTGACTCTTCCTTCTTGTTATCACCTGGGGAAGGCAGCCATGCTTCCTACCCCGTGGAGGCCTGGGGAAGCACGCTGGGAAGTCATTTGGTCTCAGTGGGAATCCACACAGAAAGAGAAGAATGGACTTCAAAGATCTTAACAAAAAGAAAATATCTCTGGGAAAATGCTATTGGAAAGTTAAGAAAGCACTGAGCACTGTTTCCTTCAGGCTACGCTTTTTGTTGTTTTGAGTCAGCAAGGTTGACCAGAGAAATAGAGCAGAAAGTTGAGATTATTGAGAACGGCTACAGTTGGGTTTTCGAAGCCTTCCCACATACTTTAAAGAAAAACAACAAGCTTTATTTATGCAATGCATACACTCCCTTCTTAACCCAAAACTGGCTATGCAGAGAAGAAGAGAAGTGAAATACTAAGGGGGTGATAGCAAGCAACAAGAACAGAAATAATGAGGGATGTCTTAATGAGCTTCTCCACAACGCCCAGGGTCCTGTCCATCAGGGCTGTTATGTGTTCTTCTTGAGGCTGCATCTTTTGACAGCATCCACCTTCCTGCCAAGGCAGGCCCTGAGCTCTCAGCTCTTTCCATCTCTGACTCGGCATGTCATGTTCGAATTCTGTCGAGGTATCACCAGGCTCCTGTCCTCACAGAGCAGCAGCCGTGTTCAATGAGGTAATGAGCTGAGAAGATTTGTGGGTGTGCATATTGCAGCAGGGTCAGCCCATGCAATCCATGTAAAGAGCACTAAGTCTGCATTATTTGTCTTAATCTGGCGCTCTTACAGAAGCAGCTGTTACTGGGCCTGAATATTTTATAAACAGGACAAACACAGCTAGAACAGGCATCCATCCCAAAGTCAAGTGGACAGACTCCTATTGCTCAGTGCTGTGATTGCTGAAGCCCAAGAATGAGGTTAACATTTGTTTGTCCTCATCCTTTGGCTTGACTGAAGCAGCCTTGTGTTACAGGATTGATTCAGTCCCCACCTCATCCTGTAGCTACTGTGAACGGTTCCCTGTTCTTCCCCAGAAATAGGGAGGGGAAGGCACTCTATGTCCTCACTCAAGGTGAAAGAAAAGTATCTTTCCAGAGACAGAAGAGGTAAGTGGTAAGATCCATGTGTTGCCAAACTTGGAGACCATGACCTCTGCTTATCGTTGATTTCTACACCGGGCTTCCCAAAATGTTCCTGCTAATGTGGTGTACCTGAGACAAATTCCAAGCCAGCATGAACTGAAGTAGGAGAGTCAAGTCACTAACTCCAGTGGACTTGAGACACTTCGGTTCCAGGCAAATATTTCTAACTTAAGACGGAAGGCAAGAAGACACTCTGCTACAGTGAGGAAAAGGACTGAGCAGGTTGCTGCTGGAGACAGGGCTGTATTCAGCTGGCAATATTTGTGCGTGTGCCAAAGGGAACAAATACCTCTACTCCCCTAAGCCAACAGAGTAAAGGCCTTCATTTTGGGTGTAAAGATCCCCCCATGCAAACTGTTACATGATCCTTGGGTGTGACTTCAGAACCAGCTAGGTCCTGGAACGCTTTGTTCCAGCACATCAATCTGACCCAAGAGACTTGCTGCCTTTTAAAGTGATTTTAGGTTGTCTTTGCAGAAAGTTCACAGGGATTCCATATTCACAGTTCTGCTATACATCAGCTGGCAGGCTCAAAAGATGCTGAGGGCTGCCATCCTCACTGCTGGCCCTGGCTGGGGAATAATGGCAGAGCCCTGTGTGAGAAGCTATTCTTCTTCTACCCTCTTGATAGAGAGATGATGAGATGATTTTATTCACCAGGGTTGTCAATCTAACACCTTTCAGCAGCAGGAATTCTGCTTAGAATAAAACAATAGACCCAAAGTTGATAATCAAATGCAAATTATGTACCAATATGCAGAAGATAAAGACAAGATTTGCATAAAATGTTTGTGTGACAGCAGCTAAGTATCCCTAATTTTTTCCCAGAAGGTTTCAAAGAACAGAAAACAATAATTCCTCACCCAGCTCATCTCCCCTCCTTTACCACAGCCCTCAGCCTGCAGTCCTGTATTTGAAGGCAGACGTCTTTATCGGAAAGGTGCCCCTTTCCTTCCCACTGCTGAAGGGAGCAGCCTGCTGCAAGGAAGCTCAGGTCAGGCTTGGTGGCAGAGACTTTGTTTCTTTCCTCGGGAATCTCTATTCCAGAAGGGGAAGCCATTTAGCTAAGAAGGTGAAATGAATTTGCTACTGCTCTTCTGTATTTACAGAGCTTGTTCAACAACTGCTCTCTGTGGAGCTTAAAATACTCTTTTGAGGATAGGAAACATCTCAGCTTCAATCCAACATCTACATCTTCTGTGAAAAAAAGCAATCCAGGGTGCCAGCACTGGCATAGTTTCTCTTTTGCAAGCAGGCAAGAGCTTCTCACACTGTGGAAGCTCTGGATCTGTACTTTGGCCAGTCTCCAGCTCGAAGCACTGTCCTTCTGCTTGCACTGTTTTGTTGGAGTTTTGGGCCAGCATTGCTCAGGGGCTGTGGTGTGTCCCAGAGCCAAAGAGGACTGTTCACCAGTGTTAACAGGTAGCCTACAGATTTAAGTGTGTTAGCCACATCCTGATGCTCTGCAGCGTGGCTGCTGCACATCCTTTGGTGCAGGTCTTCCCCAGGAGAGCAAGCAAGGTGGCTTCAACCTGGGTGTCCTCAGTGGCTCCTTCTCTGCATCTCAGCATCAGCTGAGGACTTTTGGTGCACCACTCGGAGGATGCCAATATCACCCTTGCTGGGAGACTGTACAGATCCCTCCTGCATCATGCCAGCCAGCCACGCTGTGCTGGCCAGGGTTGGCCACGTCTTGGACACCATGAAAAGTAAGTGCAAGGGGAAAGGTGTTCTTAAGATGTCGGGGCTGTGCGAATCTTTTCAAACCCTGAAGCAGTGTCACACAAACTAAAGGGAAAAACCAGGGTTCTCCAGAGATGCCTGCACACACACGAGTCTGACTCATCTGTGCCTGCCCAGGGGCCCTTCTGTCAGATGGAAACGAGCTGAGCTGTGGCAGTTGCAGCAGCGGCTGCAGCAGCAGCAGTGCCCTATTCTCGTAATTCATTGCCATCTGCTTCTCCCAGTCAGAATCTATAGCTATTTCCCCCCACCGCCAGACGGTTAAAAACATGTCTTGATTTTTGTACTCCATGAACTATTTTATTTATGATTGATAGTTCTGGACCAATCTTAATTACAGTTCATGAAGGGAATTGTAGAGCAGTCCCATCTTCTTCAGGTCTAGCTCCACATATTAGCTTTTTTCTTCCAGTAATTATAGATATGTGTAGATGTAGCCTCTCTCTTCCCCTCCCTTTCTTTTTTTATTTTTTTTCTTTCTCTCTCTCCCACTGGATGTGTGTATATATGTGAACCAGGGAAAGAAACTAAAAAGCTGATGCTTGAAACAGATTAGTTTGCATTACACAGCTGACCGGCTTTCTTAGAGAAGTCTGGATACTGGGAATTCAGCATTTCCCCTTTAATTGATTGTCTCTGTGTCTTGGGAGATTAGAATTTGGCATTTTGAGTCATTCATGACAAGTATAAAAGTAAAAAAAATGCACATATGACATAAAATCAGGCCTAAGATAACTTATCCTTTCCTTCCTTGGCTTCATAAATGTGCCTTTTTCATTTGCACTGCTGTTTACTTATTTAAGATAGGTGGGGATTGTGGCATTTTTCATCACAAAGCATTTGATAAAGTACTTTACAAGAGGTAATACAGTGGTTGCCCAGGATGGACAGTGTGCCCAAGACTACAAAACTTCCATTAACGGACACTGTCTTCCAACAACTCCACTGACAATGTATTCTTTGTATTCTTTGTATTCTTTCTGCCATACAAAATATTTTTAGATTCTTTAGATTGGAATTAACCTCTCTGTGCCTGTGTGGGTGGATGCATGTGTGTGTGTATATTATTACCCTTGGTATTAACAACTGCAAAATGTACCTGCTCGTTTCGTTTTATAAACAAGCAGAATGTACTGAACATCAGTGAGCTCTGTGCTGAACACAGGACAGGCTCTGTATCTATGAGGAACGTGCAATCATGCATTCACGTTATTGCTTTTAAAATGTAAGAATGAGGTTACAATCTGTTTCTCTTTTAAAGGCTCATTTCAGTTCCTCTACAATTTTGTCTTGTGAAATGTGTTTGGCTTGAAAAAGGCTGGCTCTGAAAGCAAGAGAGAATATTTGTACAACATCTGAAAGTGAGCTTATCAAACAATATTGGAACAGTTGTTTATTAAAGATTTAACCCTTTTGACATTTTCATTTTTGTTTACTGTTTGTTCACATCCTTCTAGCTCAAGGATATACAGTTTATTGTCCTTCAGATTTTCCGTATCATTAATTCTGGCTGGAAGCTCCAGCAACAGCTGTATTTGAAGAAACTAGATTCTAATTGAGAAAAATTATTGATGATTTTGTTGATGCCCTCTTACTTTCCTATTGATTTCACAGGAAATCATCAGCTTGATAGTATTCCCACAGAGCTCAAATGGAAAGGGGTCATATGTGTGACTGTCATCACCTCCTGGAGTTTTGCTGTGTGTGCCAAGGGCACAGAAGTCCCCTCCTGCTTACGGGTGAGCAAGCCACCCCCATTCCCAAGACTCCCCTTTCCACCCTGGCACAGTGAGACTGCATCATGTGTACTGATTGCAGTTTATAGGGCGGAAGAATTTGTTTTCTATGAGATAGCCCAATTGTCTGCATCCTTCCACTGAAGTGGGAGGCTCCATTTGCAGCTGTAAGATAAAGATTCCCTACTCAACTTTGCAGATACAAGTTTCTCTACCTTATTACAGACAGGGCTGGTTTCAGGCAAAGGGAAAGCTGTTGGCTGCAAAAGGCAGGAGCCTGCCAGGGGCTACGAGCAGCCTGGTTTGCTTGGCTGGAAGAGGTGGGGATGGCTCTGGCTGCAGAGGCATGATCCCATTGTCCAGCCTTTCCCCTCCAAGCTGTGTGCTATAAAGAGGATAGAAAAGAAGAAGCACATCCAGGGAAGGACCCACTATGCTGCTGCCACAGAGCTGACTTGCTTGCCTAAGGGTGAAGTGAAAATCTTTGGGCGGCAAAATTAAATTTTACCTAGCCTGCTGATAAGCCTTGAGCCAACTCTGATTAAAGAGGTACCTTCAGCTTCTTCTATTTTGACTACAAAGAGAGGCTTATTGAAAGGTTGATTCTGATCCCTGTTAAGAAAAAAAGTAAAGGAGAAAGACAACAAAATTCCTCGTTTCAAGATTTTAGAGTTAAGTCTTACTGACAATACAATATTTTCTGAAAGTGTTAGTTGAGGAGGAATATTTTGAATCTAAAATCATTTATATTACCTCCACTGCAATATGTTCACCACTTTTTCGTGAGCCTCTCTGAGTCCAACATAAACACATTATCCTGCAAAATCTTAAATAAAGACGGGTTAGACATTGCTTCTGCAAGAGGCAATTTGCTAAATCAGGGATGATAAATGTAGAACTGTAGTTTGAAAATGAAATGTGAACCTCCAGCCAGATAAAAAAGGGGGCAAAAAGTGCTCATATGAGAATTTTTTATTGGTAACTTCTTGATTAACTAATGCTCATTTTCCAGAGAGAAAGGCCTGTATTGGATCCTGTAAAATATTTTTTCTCAGGCATCTTTTATCAATATGTCTGCTATTTTCAGGGACTCAGAGGTACATGGGGAATACAGAAGAGTGTTTAACATGGGACACCTCACACAGGATGTTTGGAGCAGGGATGAGCTCATCCTATGTCAGCTGCAATGACCCAACTCCACGTCACTCCCAAGACCAGGTGTGCCCAGGACAGCTGCGCTGGATCTTCAGGCATAAGAAAACACTTTTCACCTTATTCTTCCCTGACTCTCCCTTCATATCAGCCCTTCTACCTCCACTGGCTTCATTACAAGGGCAGGACTGTGAGGAAATTAAGGCAGGGTGTGGGGCAAGTGAAGGGATGCACAAAGGAGAGAAAGAGAAAAATAAGGGCTAGCTGGGCGGAAAGAATGGGTCCTGGGGACCCTGCCCAGCCTCTACCCAACAAGCCTCCCCTTGCCATACCCATGGCCCAGGACCACATTTCAGCCCAACCAGGGGCCACCAGTCCCTGCCTCAGCAAGCAGTGCCTTCTTAATTCCGGCTTTCCCCAAGCTTCAGTTGTCTACTTACTCCCAGCATCTTTCCAGCAGTCCTTGTCTCTCCTCCCATGCTTCAGGCTGCCCCAGTGTCCCTCTTTCATTCCTCCCCCAGGCCATTTTTCAGCTCCTCCTTTCTCTGCCCACCCCATTAACTCCTGAGTCAGTGCTGCCTGACTCCCCACTAGCTCTTCCCTCTCACCTGGATCTTGCTGGTTCCTCCAGGCCCCCCTGAAGGTGAGTTCCTCATTCATGCCAAAGACCAGGAAAAATTAGAGTGGGAAAATCAGAAACCTTATTCCTCAGTACCAGCATCACATGCCATGAAACCTTCTAGCAAGTCAGATATTGTGATCTCCCTGCAAACCCGAGGGCTGCTGAAGAGGTGTAAATCTGATTCCAAATGAGTTTTGTTCCTTCAGAATACTGGTTTGTGCATCCTGATGGAATATGGCACTGCTCTGTGTGAAATAGAAATGAATGGTTTATTATTGGCTTATCAGAAATCAGTACTGGAGGTTGTTCCTCACAATGCACTTTGATTAGAACAGGAGATCAGACCAGCAGTGTTTCCTTCTGTCTCTGTAATCGCAACGATTTGGTCCATCTGAAAACTCTGCTGTTTCCCACTAATACTGCTGATTGACACAGCTAATAGGGAAGTCTGTTGCTCCTGCTCAAAACTCTCGACTGATCTGCCTGGGGAAGCTTGGATGCGAGGGCTGGTCTAGCAAGGAGAAGCACTTCACCCTTCAGCAGAGGGCAGCCACCTGGGGAGCTGCATGGAAAAACCCACAGGGTGACTGAGCAACTCTTCAGACATGAATTGATATGCCTTAAAACACTTCTGTGACTGGTGAGCCCCCAGAGGGAGGTGGCAACAGGGGATTACGTTTTTAAGCTTTAGGAAAGGGCCGCCTAAAAAATAGTTAAGTCAAGTTCTACCTTGGCTCCAGTGGCCCTGTATCTGGCTTTACCTCAGGCTGATACTCCATATCAGTCCTCCCCATCTGTGAGGTACCAAGCAATGGTGTGTGGTAAAGCTGGTTGCTCCCAATGTCTTCAAGGCTCGTGATCACCCTTGCCTCAAGATCACCTGTGTGCCCAGCACATCACTCTGGAAGCAGCAATAGCAACAGCCATCAAAAAGTCCCTGACTTTAGTATCAGGCTAGCATGATTAGCTCTTCTTGTCTTTCTTCTGAGTACTAGATGTAACTGAGAAATCAATCAAACTTCAGCCTCAGCCAGCCTATGAAGGGTGGAGAAGGTGGAGGTTCCCAGTAGGTTGTGTGACCTGTCATTTCTCTGGTATGAAAGGCAGAAAGAGGAGAAATGTCTTTGTTCCACATTCCTGCTAACTTTCTTGGCATAATAAGCTAGTCAGCTAATAAGTAAGTAATTATGCATTGGAATACACAGTTCAGTGGCAATGCTGTCTGTCTGCAGCCATGCTGGGAAATGAAGCAAGAAAGTATTCTGTTCTAGCTCTGCTCATCTCTCTGCCTTGCTGTCTGAGTTTGGGTGAATCACACCTCGGCTCTGTGTTTCAGCTCCCTTCTCACACAGGGGAGTGCTCCTTCATGCTCACTTTTGACCAAGGGTGCAGCTCCTGCCTGAGACAGCCGTGGCAGCAGAACCCCTCTGCGTGAGTGCAGGTTCACTTGTGTTGCTTGGGAGCAGTGAGGAGATGGGTGATCCTGGAAAGAGCAGCTCTGCTGGTCAGCTGCTTCCCCAGGAGCAGTGTTTCAATGCTACACAGAACTCACACACCCGTATTGTGTCCCCAGGCAGCCCCAGCTCCAGCTTCTCTAAAATGATCAGAGCAACTCCAATGAAAAATATGTTGGTCAATGTGGTTGGTTTTTTCTATAATTTCCCCCCAGTAGGTTTTTTCTGTTAATTTCTTGTATGTAGCATCTAGTGTTACTTAGTTTTACAGTAATGGTTCTTCTAACTCTGAATTGCTGTACAGTTGTGTTATAAATAGTCATGTTAAGTTGAAACAGAGTATTTCACCATGGATTTTCCAAAGTGAATCAATTTACAGAGGAAAAACAAGGATACTGCTGTGCCTTAAGGATGTGAGAATATTTAAGCAGAGGCAACATGGACTTGTGTTTCTGACTCACCCCAAAGGTAAAGAGGGAGCAGCAATCCTTGGTGCTTGTGTGTGTGTGTGTGTTTGTGTGTGTGTGCGTGCGTGTGTATGTGCGCATGTTGTGTTTTACATCCTTTCAGCAGGCACAGTTCTGAACATTTTCTCTTCTTTCAACATATCTTTTGCGACTGCTGGATTTGTGCAATGAATTTCTAAGATATTTTTACTTCAGCAGGCAGCTTGTTAAAAATGTAGCTGCAGTGTATCACTGGACAGAAAGGAAAAAGATGTGTGTATGTGTACATACAGGTTAACACAGAAATAAAAATCACTGGGTCCTTGAGTCAAGTATTGCAGCAGTGGCAAACAATACCTGAAAATGAAGAGGCAATAGCAAAATTTAGGGGTAGCTCATAGACTGTATATAATATCCCACAAGGAAACTACTTCTGCACAAGTTAACTGTAGGGGCTTTATTCTCAAACTCACTTAAAGCAATTGAGCCTTGTGTGCTACTTTTGCACCATGGGCTAAATTTGGGTCATGAGAAGGGAGTGGCTTTTAGGTTAAGCCAGAGGGGCCAACTACCCATGACTTTCTTTGTGTTCCACATTTCTCAAAGCACTTGGACTTCAAGCATCCAAGTTTTCTTAATGTAATACAGGATCAAAACACTGAGATGAAATAATGTTTTTATACAAGCACTATATGTGCAAAGACTGCCGAGGAACACAAATGAGAGAGGGACCCTGTCCTTGCAGATGAGCTCAGAGCATCCTCCCTCATGGAAGTAAGATTTGCAGCACTCTATCCCTCCAGACCTCTTCAGCTTACAGAGCCAAAACAGGGAAGTTCAGTGGCACTGAGACATGCATTGCTCTTTGCATTCTCTCCTTAAGCCTAGGAACCCTCTGATGTATCCACCTGCCACCCTGAGCTATAGGTATGAGCAGAGCAAGGAATGACAGTGAAACAGGCCATATAAGTAATTTTGAATTAAAACACAAGTGTCCACATCCATCTCTGAGTTCCTCTGGAAGAGATAAGTACACTGGGGCCACTATATTTCCAACAAGAACTCTGGCCTCAGGATTTCCAAAACTCAGGTCAAAGTCATGTTTATTTATCACCCTCCTGGAAGGAGTCTGGGCAGAGGAAAGATGGGTCAGGCTTAAAGAGTGGATTTATGGTAGTGAAGGAAAATAGCAATCAGCTGGAGAGCTGCCAAAAAAAGAGGAGGAGGAAGTTCCATTAGGCACTGGGCTGACTCAGGTACCTCCAGTCAAAACAGCCAGTGATGGCCAGGTGAGCTGCGGACTGCACACCCATTCTCCTGGGTGGAACAAAGCCCATCCAGCAAAGGTCTGACTGCCCAAGCTGTTTGGGCTGTGGCAGTGCACATTGGCTTTGACAGCTACGGATTTCAATTTTCTTTTCATTGTTGCACTGCAGTGAAAGGCTGGTGGAGAGCTGCACCTCTGAACAGCAGGGTATGGACCCCCAGGAAACAGTGGGGCTCCTTCAGGCATTAAATAGGATGTTCTTCTCTGCAGCCTGGCTGGCACACTGTTGGATCTTTCTGCAACCAGCTCTGCCAGATCTCGTGGTCTGGGATGGATAGTGAAGGGAGATTCTGGCAGAAAAATAGTTTACTCTGCAGCTACCTTTTAACATCCAAAACACAAATGCTCAACTTCTTGAAGTGAGGGTGGCTCTCTCTAAGGACAAAAAAGGACTGAGGAACCCCTTGTGTGTTATTTTAAGTCACCCTATGCTAACAGGATCAGCTTCCCTAAAACAAGTGTGGCCACTGGGCAACTGAAGTGAGAACAGCAGCTGGAGTGTTCTCTCACCAACTAGATGTGTCAGGACATGTGAGCCACAGCCTCACCTGAGTGCTTCCACACAAGTGACTCTGCAGAATGGCTTCCTCATCTCCTCAGGGAGGCTCGATGTGCTGTCTGTGGCCAAAGGCTGCCTCCACCAAGGCCTGAACAGGAAAGTCCCATTTAAGGATTGCATGAGCTGATAAACCATCCCCAAGCTGAGAGTCAAACCCCTCAAGGGAAATTCAAGTCGCACATTCTCCTGGGAGTACTGACAACCGGTTTAAACAGCCCTCTGGCCGAAGGCATCCACTTCAGGAGTAGCTCCTTTACTGTCACCTGCACCACCACCACCTCTACCTCGGGGCAGAGATCACATGTTTTAGAACAGCTGCCTGGCACTGCCAAAAGCTGCAATCGATGCACCTTTTGCTTGTAGTGGCAGAGGGCATGAACAGGGGAGAATCACGCCCAAACCCTTTGTATCTGCTCTTTGTGAAAAAGTATCCCTCTCCAGTGCAGTGTGGGAGACATGGGCTAGGAGAGGGCACCAAGGCAATAAAAGGAAATGGAAGAAAGGAAGAACAAGTTCCTTTGACCAGCACCAGCTTGACATTTTCTCGACTCACTTTTTACACATGAAAGGGAGGGTGGGAAAGAAGAAGAAAGCATGAATGTAGAAGGAGAAGCAGGGAGAAGAGAAAAAAAAAGATCAAAGAAAAGGTGAAACAAGAAAAAGATGTTCCCAGTGATGCTGAGACACTTGTCTGCGCCCCTATACCAGCCCAAATCTGTCCTAAAGCATAAGAGCAAAAAAAAGAACCCAGCAGGATCTCTGTCAAACTAGATATATAGACTAAGAAGCATAGAGATTGGTAGAAAATGTTGTGTTAAAAGCCTGTGGGTTTAGTGCACAAGCAGGGAGGGGGGAAGCGGGGAGGGCACGGGGTGAGCACTTGAGCTAGGGAAAGAAGAGTGGCCACACATGGAGATCACAGGGGCAAGGGATTGAAATGGCTTTCAAATAAGCCTTAACCAGGAAACAGAAGTTTGTGAAAGTATAGTTGGCTAAAGGCAGGAGGCAGGAATGGCAGAATCCAATAAAATAGCAACCAGCTGTCAGATATCCCAGCACAGCCCTGTTGCTAACAGCATCTGGGAAGTGCAGGGAGGAAGGGTGGTAAAGTTCAGGTAGGATGAATACCTTGGGTGAAGAACAGAGATGGACTCCCTCTCCATCACTTCTTTCAGTACCAAACACTATCTGTGATGAGATGATCAAAAATGCAGAGAATACACAAGAGGCTCAGAGGTACCACTCATGGTGTAAAATGCATCTGGGAAGAAAGTGAGCACAGCATAGGTCTATTCCCTGGAGTGGAGATGAGGAGAACTGAGGACAGCAAAGCAGAACCCTTGGGATTTATAACCCTATCTTGGCATGCTTCATACTGAAAGCAGGAGATACCCAGGAGAATCTAGGACTGCAGCAACACCAGCCTGGTGTTATGAATGATGGGAAACATTGCTCTAGGCCAGGGGAATTTTTTTTTTTTTTGCACAGAGATTCTGATTCCAACACTTCAGAGTGGCAAACTAGGATTTTTTTAATGTAGTTTTTTTACAGTTTTCCTGGGAAGACAAATTAAACAGAAAGAAAACAGCATACAGTTCAGCTGCATCCTGTCACTGTAGCTTTGCCCAGCTTCTCATCTTCCAGGAATTTGTGTGTTGCAGAGTACCTGGTGCTGTTGTGTCTGGTTTGTTTGTAGTAGTTTGAAGGGGCTCCCCTTCCTCACACACACTGGCTTTCCCTTACCTTCCTCAGTTCTCTCTCTTTGGCTCCTTTGCTGCTGGATTTCACTGCCTCAGTCAGACAGTTGCCCTGTTCCACATTGCTGCAGAACCTGCTCCAGCTCAGTAGCAGCACAGGAACAACCCTGTATGCTCAGCTCCTAGATGCAGACCTAGAGATGCAGTTAGAATTCCTTTGTTTTCCCATTTCCCTGCTAATATCTCTGCTGCAGTGCTATAGAGTCCTCCAGCTTTCCCCTTCCCAACTCTCATCTCTCCTGCAGCATTTGGAGTCACCCTGGCTTTGCCCATTACCTTTAAGGTACTCCATTATGTTCCTCTTCTATTCCTATTTTCTATTTCTACTCCCTTTCAGTAGGCATAGCGAGGGACATGTTGCAGTAAAGCTTCCATATACGTGTGGAAGGAGGGAGGGGAGGAAGAGATCAAACCTCATAGATCCTGGAGACATTCTTGGATGGGTTGCTGAGAAGAAAATGAACAGGAAAGAGGTGATAGAAATGTCAGGCCAGCTGAAGAGATCACCAGGGCCCAGAGATAGTAGCATCATCCCAGGAAAGAATGAAATGACAGACTGCACCAGAGTATAGCATGAAAACATTGACACAGAGATAATTAATGTTCGTGGAACTGGACCTTGGCCTCACACAATCCTTCAATTGCTTCTTGCCTGGTGTCGTGCTTTATATGATTTGCTCTCTTTGAACACAGCAGCTGTCCCAGAGACTGTCTACCTCTTAACAGAGCTGTGAAATATAGGAGAGGGAGTATGTATAAATATTTCAGAGACAGGACTCATTTGACAAGTGGGGTCTTGAGAAGTGACCGGAGACACTGACTCCCAGACGGAAAGATGGGACAAATATGTTCCGTGGAAGCAGTTGTCGGGTGGAGGAGAGGCATCCTTCATCTGTGCTTTCTGACAAGTAGAATCACTACAGGGTATGGTTTCCCTATAACAAGCAGCTTGCTTAGCAAATGTGCATGGGAGTGCTGCCTTGCTGTCACCCATTGGAAACTCCATAATTATGAATGCTATGATTTATTAGGCCTCAAGCAATAATTATTAATTACCTTATTTAGCAAATGCAGTTATGTTCTTGGGTTTTGGCAGTATTTTTTCCTACTCAGAATATACTTTGGCAGTTTGCTTTGAAATTCATCTTTCATAAGCATTTGTGCCAGTGAAACATGGGCATGTGCATTGAATACTAACACAAAAAAGGGGTGCGAAGCTTACGTTTTTTGGATTTTTTTCTTTTGACTCATTAGCCAGATATGTAATTCATACTCATTCAAACACCGAGAATCTATTCCATAATTTAATGAGAATCTCTGAAAAAAAATAATGGAAAGGCTACAAAATGCCACATAAATATCCTTATTTCAAAATTACACAGAGAAAAGAAGAAGACTTATGTCTCCACGGTTTTATTTTATCACCACGAAGCTTCCTGGATCTGCAAACATCTCTTCATCTCGTTTTCCTTGGGTTGCCTTCAGCCTGCTTTGTGGAGATGTAGACAATTTTATTTTGTCTCATTATCATCCGCTCCTGCTTCTCCTCATGCCCTGGCAAAGGAGTTGATCCAGCTGTCCTGGTGCTGGCTGCCTCCTTCTACCTATGCACCCTTTACTAACATTGCAACCACCTACTGTGGGAAGGATTAATTCCTTCTCAGATGAGGTTTCATTGTATTAAAGAATAAATTTGCTCACATCAGGTGCTTTCACAGGTGCTCTGCTCTATGCCATCAGCAATGGAAAAGGCATCTTAAGAGTGAAAACCACAGTTTCTTGGCAATTTCCCCCTTAGTTATGGCAAAAAAAGAAATACAAAGAAAAAAAATCCTAAACTACCACAAAAACAAACAAGGCAGTGGTGGTGTCCTGACAAGTGATAGAATAGAGTCCAGTGGGAAATTGCCATGCCTTTCCACATGCATGGACGCCGGGCACTGGGGGGACGCTGGGCTCTGGAGTGTTGTCCTGTCAGTATCGCTGCTCTCTTCCTGGTGGCATGCTAACTGCTTTTCTCTTTTTGACTGAGCACCGTTTACAATAGGAATAACTACTTGCTAATTAGGGGCTATATCTATTAATTGCTTGTTTGTTAGAGCATGACTGAGCAGCCAGCCCTCTTTGGGCCATATCTTTTGGTTATTTTTTCTTAATTACATTTTTATCCAGGCAGTGACTTGTTCACATGACAACTCAGTGCCTGCCGGGTCCCGCGGGGAGCGGGCGTGGATGCAGGGCCGCGGGGCAGGGCCGGGAGCCCCAGGAGCAGCGCCCCAAGCCCACGCGTGGCTCAGGCGGGCGGCGCGCAGGGGCCAGCCCCGAGGAAGAGCCGGTCGGACCCGCTGTCGCTAAGGGTCACCCGCATCAGCCCGTCCCCGGGAGCTCCGGCTAGGCCAGCGCTGGGGAAGAGGCGAGCCGGAGCCCGGCTCCCGGGAGCAGAACGCGCCGCTGAGAGGGGTTTCCACGGCGCTGGCTCCGCTGTACGGTCTAGCTCATTGCTATAGACTGGGGCCAGGCACGGGCGGGCTCGCCGGGGCGAGCAGGTCTAGGCTTCCCAGAAGCAACGTTTTACCTCCTCAGCGAAGCAGAAGGAGATAGGGACGGCAAAACAGGGTCCCCGCATAGCCCCCGCTGCCGGCGCTGATGCTCGGGGATCGCGCAGCATCCTCTCCCTCCTCCCGGCCTCTGGCCCGGTCCCTGCGCGGGGGGCACGGGGAGCGTAGCACGCACAGCTTCCCCGCTCCGGGTTTCATGTAGGAGGGTTTCATCACCACGGCCCGGTCCGGCAGCCCGGCGAGTACCGCGGCCCCCGCAGCCGCGCCCGGGGCTGGGGCTCCGCACAGCACCCCCGCCGC